>JABXWE010002929.1:0-56095 GCA_014611495.1 Limonius californicus | reverse complement strand
ACTATATTTTATTTCTTAAAATCTGCACTTAAGTGGGCATTAAGAAATAAATCCATTAAATCTGCAATTTTTCAGCAATCATTTATGATTAAATTGTGTGTGGTCTATTATATAAAATGAAGGCTCTCATCTTCAAATAAATACATACAGTATATTTATTTGAATATTTTTTAAATCTACTCCTAAGTTGCCATTAGCAAACAACCACTTACGAATTTAAACGTTTTGATCAATTATCTAGAAGGTGTTGTGTGTTGCCTATTTTTGCTCATTATTTTACAGTAGACGTTCTATGTACATGCACAGTGGCGTCACTAAGGGGCTGCAAAGGGCACAAAAGGCATCGGGTGACACCGTCAGAAGAGGTGGCGCTGAAATTGCTATAATGCTTTAACATTTTTATACATCATAATGTTCGGGAGAAATTTGCAAACCTAATCCATTCATATATTTCATGAAGCAGTAGAAATTTAAGTAACTTTCTTAAGTAAATGTTGAAGTTTCCGATTCATTTCCAATAAAGTCTGGAGTACCGCAGGGTACTGTGTTGGGACCTCTGCTTTATTTACCATTTACAGCAAACCTTCCTAATGCATCTAATACCACAATCGGTACCTTCGCCGACGATACAGCTTTCTTTGAAAGCCACGAAAATTCCGAAACTGCCACTTCTTAACTACAAGACCATCTGGGCTTAATACCGATCTGAATCAATAAATGGAAAATTAAAATCAATGTAACAAAATCGACACAAGTAACTTTCATATTGAGAAAAGGTCGATGTCCTCCAGTCACCATCAACGACGCCTTCATCACGCAATCTCCTTCAGTGCAATATCTAGGACTGCATCTAGACGAAAAACGTAACTGGTGGGAGAACATTATAAAAAATAGAAATCAGGAATTCAAGGAATCATACTGGCTACTCGGAAGGAAATCTCACCTACCACTCGAAGACAACATTCTATTATATAAAGTAATAATAATACCCATATGGAAGTACGGCATTGAATTGTGGGGTTGTACCAGCAAATCAAATACTTCCATCCTCCAAAAATCCCAATCTAAAATCCTGAGTGAACTGACAGACGCAGCCTAATATGTGTCCAACCGAACGTTACATAACGACCTCCGCATTCCATTCATCATCGAGGTCATACAAGAGAGAAGCATCAAACATAATTTCAGACGCACAACACACAGCAATCCTCTTATGCGTCCACTGTTACATCCCCAGGGCAACAGAAGACTGAAGCGTCATTAACCAAACGACAACAGATGAAAAAACAAGAGGATTTCTCACTGGAAGAGGCCTCATCCTAACATATAAGAATTTTTAGCTTTAAGGTCCTATGTTAGCACATTAGCCATTCTGTAGGCTAATGTGCTAACATAGCTAACATCTTGTTCTGATTGCTAATTAATGTACAAATAAAAAAAAGTATTCTCTATGGTATGGTAGGTGAGGAGGTCCATACAGTTGACACCATGAGGTACAGGACTGGATAATACCAACCTTATGAAGCCGCTATATTTACATATTTAATAATCTGAACCTAAGCTGCTCTTCTCAATTCAACCCTTCAAATCCTAAGTGAACTGACAAACGCAGCCTGATATGTGTCCAACCGAACGTTACATAACGACCTCCGCATTCTATTCATCACCGAGGTCATACAAGAAAGAAGCATCAAACATAATGCAGACGCACAACACACAGCAATCCTCTTATGCGTCCACTGTTACATCCCCAGGGCAACAGAAGACTGAAGCGTCATTAGCCAAACGAAAACAGGTGAAGAAACAAGAGGACTCCTCACTGCAAGAGGCCTCATCCTAACATATAAGGATTTTTAGCTTTAAGGTCCTATGTTAGCACATTAGCCTACAGAATATCTTGTTCTGATTGGTAATTAATGTACAAACAAAAAAAAGTATTCTCTATGGTATGGTAGGTGAGGAGGTCCATACAGTTGACACCATGAGGTACAGGACTGGATAATACCAACCCTATGAAGCCGCTATATTTACATATTTAATAATCTGAACCTAAGCTGCTCTTCTAAATTCAACCCTTCAAATCCTAAGTGAACTGACAAACGCAGCCTGATATGTGTCCAACCGAACGTTACATAACGACCTCCGCATTCTATTCATTACCGAGGTCATACAAGAAAGAAGCATCAAACACCATGTCAGACGCACAACACACAGCAATCCTCTTATGCGTCCACTGTTACATCCCGAGGGCAACAGAAGATTGAAGCGTCATTAGCCAAACGACAAGAGATGAAAGGACTCCTCACTGGGAGAGGCCTCATTCTAAAATATAAAGATTTTTAGCTTTAAGGTCCTATGTTAGCACATTAGCCTACAGGATATCTTGTTCTGATTGCTAATTAACGTACAAATAAAAAGAAAGTATTCTGTATGGTGTGGTAGGTGAGGAGGGGTAGGTGAGGAGGTACATATAGTTGACACCATGAGCTACAGTACTGGATAATACCAACCCTAATGACGCCACTATATTTACGTATTTAAGAATCTGAACCTAAGCTGCTCTTCTCAATTAAGCCCTTATGAATTTCCATTAATTTTACCTAATTATTGTTTAATTATATTTGATTTTAAACTGAAGCAATTTTGCTCACTTTCAGAGTGTTAGTCCTGGAATAGTAGCAAGCGAAATCTACAGAGATTTTGATATAGAACTAATGAAGCCATTAGCGGACATACCCAAGCTCCAAGCTGAAGACGTTGCTAATGCTGTTATGTACATTTTGGGAACGCCTCCTGGAGTTCAGGTAATTTTAAAACAATCTAACACCACCTTCACAATTCCTACCAAAACGTTCTAGCGTCCATTGGACCTCCCTTGGTTTGCGTTTTATCAGTCATAAAAAATGTTTTTGTTTATTGACAATGGGCATTTTAAGGACAAAAATGCCTAACAATTAACTTTCCTGGGAAAATGTATGTCTTACACCCTTAAAAGAACATGCGCGAATGAATTCAATTTATTTGGGGTTTATAGGTTTTCCTTTAATTTCGGTTATCTTTATTTATATGCTATCTTAATTAAATTACATCTCAAATACACAATTTCTATTTGCAATTGAAGTTATTTAACTTAATTTTATGATTTTAGGTCCACGACATTATCATCAGGGCAGTCGGAGAAAAAGTATAATTTATGCATAGTTCTGATTACACATTAATGTAGTACTATTGTCACTTATAAGAGTACTTTTAAATAGCTTAAAATAGATAGCTAAACTTTGCACTTACAAATAAGCAGACTAAATGTATGCAAAGTTAAAAGGTGATTAAACTATGCACTTACGTAACTTTAATACAGAGTATTATAAGTTTGATTGAATCTATAACTCACTTAACAACAAATTGGATTAAAATGTATTATAGTGAACTTTATGCTACATCAGTTATTCAAGCAACCCACGATCGACCCTAAACTGGTTTAATTTAATAACTGTTCTATAATTTCCTGTAAATCTGACCGTTGTAAATTACCATTACTGATTTAATGATATTTAATAAAATTTAGCGCTGGCATTTGCACTAGTGGAATATGGACATGTTTAGTACAGAACTTGTGATTTTTAGTTTACCATGCGGTGAATATACCAATTCAGGTCTATCAGATTGTCGTCTGTATTGATCTATGTGTCACTTGCCAAACCATCAAGTAACACACAGATGAACGCAGACAAAACATTAGGGCGACGCAAAAAAAGTAACTTTTATAGTAACTTTATTTCAAGTTTTATACCTATATGTGTTAAGTGAAAGCGATTCTTAAGAGATACCACAGTATTTTAGAATTCACTGCTATATATTAGCCTCTAATACCATAAGTAGTTATGCCACCGGTTGTTTTTGGGGTAGTATTACAAATGTCCCTTGCGTTTGCATATGAATAGCACGAGTGCCCAACAGGAGTGATATTGGAAAGTGGTATTACCCGAATAACTTTCACTAAGAATTCTATTCTTTCTTCTTTTGCAATTGCTCTTTTTACTTTCCCATACCTTATAGGTATAGGGTAAGTATTGAAATCATGAAAATTTTCGAAATCGAGATTTTAACGGAAATATCCGTTTTGGGTCCCTAGGAACCCAAAAAAGTGGTTTTTAAAAAATGTCTGTCTGTGGGTGGGTACGTACGTATGTACGTATGTACGTATGTACGTACGTATGTGACGCTCCTACAGCCGAAAGTATTGCTCCGATTTTGATGCGCTTTGGAATGCGGGGATGTATCGAAAATTCATCGAAAAAATAAGCTTTTCAAAAAAATCCGAAACCGGAAGCGGAAGTTACGCATGTTTTTTTGGTATCACTTTTTTCGTGATTACAATTTTGAAACTTTTATCGCGGATAACGATAGAGGGTCATAAGAAAAATCTGTTAGTTTTTTGCCGAACTCGCTAGCTTTAAAATGTAGGGCGCTATGATTTTTTGAAAATTTTGAGTTTAACGCCCAATTACTCGAAAACGGATGAATCGATTCAAATGATTTTTATTTTCTGAATAGTATATGAAGGGTAAAATGAGGTGATATAAAAAGTTTTTTTGAAAAATTATAAGGGGCCTAAATTACGAATTTTCAAAATTTTGGAAATTTTCAAAAAATTTTTTCTCAAAAACTGCTCCAAGGAATTTTTTTAAATTTCATATGTCGATAGACTTCGCAAGGGGCTA
This sequence comes from Limonius californicus, assembly GCA_014611495.1. NCBI lineage: Eukaryota > Metazoa > Arthropoda > Insecta > Coleoptera > Elateridae > Limonius > Limonius californicus. The sequence goes on along the minus strand of JABXWE010002929.1, from coordinate 51,374 downwards.
TCGATATATTTTTTGAAGAACTCCGTAATTTTCCTGTGGCGCCCTCTACGAAGCTTGGAAGTTTGAAATTTCAAACTCCTTTAATTAATAAACGAAAAAAGATAGGAAGCTGGGGTTTTCACTGAATCGCTCAGTACATAATGGAGCATATGAATATGCAAAGAAATATTACACTCGTGGATATATGTAAGCGCACCGGCCCCTCCCCCCTCTTTTTTAGAAAAATATTTTTTTTATTCTAACGGTTGTTATTTGTTTGCGTCAAAGAATCTTTTTCCGCGAAAATAAAAAAAATCGATTTTTTATGCCCTACAAAATATAATTTCCAGGGACTTAGAAAATTTTACCTCGGTAGCAATGGCGATCGGTACTAGTTAGACCGCGCGACGTATATAGTAGAGAATGAAGTATGCCTGGTTGCATATTAAAAGGAAATTAAGGGGCACCGCAGATATTTGGCGGGACTTCTTACAAGCCTTGTAAGTCTATTCGTTACGAGGCAAGGTTTTAGGATAGCACTTAAACAACCGTTTTGAGGAAAATATCTCTACTGTTGAATAAAGATGATATGAACAGTTTCCAGTATGGGAAAGTCCAGGGAGGCAGTCGCGTCCACTTATTATCTTACGATATTGAGATTGCCATTCATACAACCGGGCTTTATTGAAGATGATGGGTCCCGTTTAGACTTCCATCACACTCCTCACTTACATTCGCTCGCAATTTTTTCTGTTTGTGTTGATTGTATGCATGCTGCTATGTGTGACCTTGTTACTTCTCCCGGTCAGCCAATAGTTAGAAGAACCAACGCCTAATGGTTATCGATCTCGATACCGACACCAGGATTTACAGAAAAATATTCTGCATATCTTGAGGTTCGAACCAAGAACTCCGCATTCCGATCCTAGCCTTCTTACCACTGGGCTACTGAGCAAATAAAAATTGTATTCAGTGAACCATTTTGCAATTTAAAATAATGCAAAATCCAGGCGCCATGATTCTTACCACAAGCAAGATACATTCCCCATTTAACTTTTAAGGATTATACAGATATTTTAGAACACATTTTGCAAGTAATTTGTGATGGCGTAGACTGGCTATTAGACCTTCCTATCATTGACCTTCTGATTCAAGGGAAGCCACACTGGGACTATACAGATTTCAGAACTCAGGGTAAAACCTACGTACAGAAACAGAGCATACGAGCATATGAGGACAAAATATTTCGTAGCTACACTCTAAGAAGTGAAAATCCAGGATCGTACAGAAAGAGGACTACAAGGACGGAAATTCCTCCTAGTAGCCTTATCCGGTACACTAACGGTCTGAAAACCGAGTCTAGTGCCACGGCAGATATATATGGGCAAAACCAAGAAAAAAACCAGCTTTCCTCTTGGCAGGTACGCTTCGGTTTTCCAAAGCAAAATATACGTCATACTAGAAAATAATAAAATAATAGAGGTCCTATGTAGGTAAGCGCATCTATATCCTGTCTGACCGTCAGACGGCTGTGAAAACTCTATCGAGTCTAAGGACCTCATCGGGACTGACATCGGAATGCTATATATATATATATATAATGTCCTCTCGCTCCCTAGGTGGAGCATAGGGCCTCAACGAATAATTTCCATCGTATCCTGTTCTGAGCCATTTGTTTCACTTCTCTCCAGGTCCTACCCGTTCTCTGGATTTCTTATTGGATGGTTCTTCTCCAAGTCATCTTGGGTCTGCCTCTTTTTCTACTTCCTTGGGGATTCCAGTCTAGTACCATTCGTGCAGTGTTCGGTCCTTCGCGTCTCAAAGAGTGTCCGATCCACTTCCACTTTCGATGTCTAATTTCAGTCTTGATATCTGTTTGTCCTGCTCTTTGCCATAACTCTTTGTTAGTAACAAATTCCATCCAGTGTATCCTCATTATTCTGCGTAAGCACCTGTTGACAAATACTTGGATCTTGCTGTCTGTTATGGTTGAAGACTTCCAGGTTTCGCAACCATAGAGTAGGACCGACTTTACGTTGGTGTTAAAGATTCTGATTTTGGACTTAGTCGTTAGGTGATTACTATTCTATATGTCTTTTAGATTCCCAAAAGCTAATCTGGCCTTACTTATGCGCTGTTTTATGTCTTCCTCTGTACCGCCATGTATTGTTAATATGCTCCCTAAGTAGCAGAACTTTTGTACATCTTCGATGGGTTTGTTGTTAATAGTGAGTGGTTGTTGGTTGTTAGCGTTAACGCGCATTGTTTTTGTTTTGTTAGTATTTATTTCTAGTCCAACTATTTTAGCTTGCTCTATAAGTCGATTGAGTTTTGTCTGCATTGCTGCGTGGGTGTGAGCTAGAAGACATATGTCGTCGGCGTAATCTAAATCATGTAACTGGTTTTGGAGTCCCCACGTTATGCCAAGTTGTTCAAAGTTTACGTTTTTGAGTATCCAGTCTCGTACAATGTTAAATAATAAGGGTGAAAGAGGACAACCTTGTTTTACACCTGATAGAATGGGGATGTTGGAACTGCTTCTTCCTCTATGCATGACTCTGCAGCTAGCTCCTTCGTATAGCGCTCTCGTGACATTAATTAGTTTAGGGGGTACACCAGCATACGAGGATATGAGGACAAAATATTTCGTAGCTACACTCTAAGAAGTGAAAATCCAGGATCGTACAGAGAGAGGACTACAAGGACGGAAATTCCTCCTAGTAGCCTTATCCGGTACACTAACGGTCTGAAAACCGAGTCTAGTGCCACGGCAGATATATATATGGGCAAAACCAAGAAAAAAACCAGCTTTCCTCTTGGCAGGTACGCTTCGGTTTTCCAAAGCAAAATATACGTCATACTAGAAAATAATAAAATAATAGGAGGTCCTATGTAGGTAAACGCATCTATATCCTGTCTGAGCGTCAGGTGGCTCTGAAAACTCTATCGAGTCTGAGGATCTCATCGGGACTGACATCGGAATGCTATGAAGAACTGAATGACCTGGAATGCCAGAACACGGTGAGATTACTCTGAGTTCCAAGTCACGGTGGGGCCAAAGGCAACGAGGAAGCCGATAACCTTGTAAGGCTGAGATCAATAAGTCTCTAGTGAGAGTTTGAACCATCCCAAAGGTTGTCAAAAAACGCAATACGCAGCTGTATAAACGATGGGACTTGCAGTCAACACAAAATTTACTGGGCTAACAGACTAAGACTAAAACTAATCGAGACAGTTATAAATAGAGCTTGCTCAAAAAGAGCTGAAAATTTACTTAAGCTAAATAGGACACAGCTTAGAATCCTCATGGACTTTCTATCAGGAAATGCGACTGTTAAGGAACACATCAGGAGGATCAAGAAATTTGATGGAGACCCCATATGTAGATTCTGGAGTGAGAAACCAGAAATATCAATGCATTTTCTGTGCAATTGTCATGGGTTGGCAAGCATAAGACAGATATTCGGGTAACCATATAATATGAAACCAAAGGACTTCAGCAAATACCTTGCGAAAGATTTGTGTGCCATGCTACAAGGTACCAAGAACACAAATTGGATTAATTAAACAACCAGGGTGAGCACAATAAGCCTTTTAGGCTACAGTGCCTCCGGAACCTATAGTAGACAGCCCCAATAGAGGAAATCAAGTGGTGTAGTAAGAAGTTACGCATTTCCTAGTTCATATACGAAAAATTGTAAACATAACACTCTTACATAAATTTAGAGATACGTGTAATATTGAAAATTGTATAGCCATTTCCTTCGGGTGGAATGAACTTTGAACAATTCTTATATAAGGAACTATACAGAGTGGGCCAGCTAAGTTGTCTCCCTTAAAATGGTTAACCTAACCCAACACGTATCACAGCAACTGAGATTATTGAATTTGTAAGATACGGAAATGGATCATAGCTAAGTGCTGTCAAATTGATCTCTTACTGTAGCAGTTTTACAGTTTTACTAATATCAATTTTATTAGTATATAACAAGAAAAACACCTATTGGTGTAACCGCAATATATACAATAATAAATATCTTGGATTTATCTAATTTAGTAAATCTTCAAAATTGACTCCATTCACTTCAACACATTTTCTAATTCGTTTTAAAAAAGATCTTTAAACGCGAGCAATTGTGACAGGTGCAGTTCGATACACTATTTCTTTAATTTTACACCAGAAAACGTTTAGTCGAGTGATGTCACAAGTTCTTGATGCCCACAGCTGCACAGCTCCTCTTCCAATCCATTTTTTCCAAATACATTGTGTAGTGAGCAGGGAAGCCATAATATTGGTATAGGCCCCACTATAGGAAAGTGGACAGTTCTCCATAAGGAGTATTTACTGTAATCTATGTATTACAGCTGTAACAACGGGCAAGACGCCATGAGTTTGGGTTGTATTTAAGAATATAACAATTTACTTACTACTTTTACTACTACTACTATTTACTTACTAGTATCTAAAGTTATTTTATAATCTCTAAGATCGCGTCTCGTATTCCCAAGAACTGCAGAAAAATAACTCTCCGCAAGGGCTACATGTTAATTCCTTTTGTTTGGTAATTGCGTGCCTGATTGATTTAAGCGCTGCCTAATACAGATCTGTGTCCGCTTTCCGAATGCTAAGACTATACTTTGTTATGTCCATTTAATTGTGCCACTCCATGTGTATTAGAGCAATACACTAATTGCCGCTTCATAGGAATCAAAATTTTATTTTAATTGCAATTCTTAAGTCAGTAGCTATATTATTTTCCTTTAAGATTGAGTTATGGAGGCCAATTTCGCAAAGCCTTGAAAGTTCCCTCTGTAGGCTAAATTTGCCGATCAGAAACAATTCTCGAAAGTCGCACGTGTTATTTCCTTCCAGAACTATTGCATCATATTTCTCAATATGGTGTAATATTTTTGACCAACGCATGTTCGCGTTGCGTTTAGCTTTTCAGTCGATTTTACACCTTCGCTGATTCCGGTCGCCCATGTCCATCTACAGGGGCCGTTAAGAAAATTTAGTAAGCGCTAATCTTTGGGCCCAGACGGACGTATTATGAAGATCGGGTTTTCTTCGCGGCTCTTCTGCTAAACTGAGTTTTATCGTAACGTATTTTGCTTTGGGCAAATAGAATCTCGACCAAGTCGGATTTAAATAAAAATTAGCAGAGTGTTAAGCTTTGGCGCATGGACAATTAAGTGTAACCGTCCTTTCGATTTTTATCGGATATAAGCAATTTAAAAACCCGTGAGGTTGTGCTTCTTGGAGCTGTTGTTTCAACCGTCTGAGCCCCTTTAGGGAGCAATCTAATCCCCAGGAGCGTACCAGCAATTATTTCGTCCCAAAGTCTCTCGAGGAACGTCGCCTACCTTTTTCCCCGACTTGAAAATACCCCAGACTGTACCTACATCTGGAAAACAACCCCGAAATTGTGCCTGCCTCTTTTTCTACTCCATTCACCGAAAATCCAGGTAAAGGTATTAGTTTTTTGTGTTGTGGTGAAAAAAACCTTTTACGCGTTAACTTGCAAAATTCGAAGTGATTGAACCTTTTTTTTAATGCGACAAGAGACGACCTTCAGTCGTCGATTGTCATTTCTTTTGTTTGCTGTTAATTGTAAAAAGAAATCACATACTGTATTATTCTTGTAAACTCAGACGCCACTGGCCACATAGATTTGTTGAAAGATTTTAAATACTTTAAGCCGTGGGCGGCGAGCTCCCCCTTAATCGAACGTTCCTTTTATCGGATTGTTGTATTGAGTAAAATATTACTACTTGCTGTCATATTTTTTTGTACCGTCATTTACTCTCAAACGGTTAATTATATGTGAAATTATTACATCTTTTATTATTGTATATTTTGTATTTGTGTGTGTGCGAATTTTGCAAGCTTAATAAACAGGAGGGAAGCACAATAAAGGTGAGTTCGATTCCCGTAAGCTGCTGGCTCCTCGGCCTTCCACGAGAACCTGCAGTCAGCTGTATTTGGAAGGTGGCGCCCGTTAATTTCGACATCTCCTGTACACAACTAGGAAGATTTCCTCCCGTAAGCGATTCCCGTGAACTCCCCCTACTCCTCTGAGCTAAGCTGCAGGCCTTGTACCACCTATTCGGTTGCGGGTTGACGAAAAAGCTCGTTTGGCCCGTAACAACTTACGCTTACAGAATGCGATTTATTTCAACAACGAAACATTATTTTGTTAGGCAGCTATTTAAACTCCCCGCACAGCTTGATTTAAAAGAAGTATCAAACTCAGCGTAGCATATAGTCCACTGGTCCATGTAATAGAACTTAAAGAGTTTGCACTAAACCTATATACCTGCATTAGAGCATATTCACAACTACAGCATAAAATAATTAAGCAAATTGTTTTTATAAGTCGGGGCCTCGGCGGAGTAGTGCGGGAACGCGTTACCACTCGAGGTCACAGCGCATTTCGATTAGTTAAGTTTAGGGTACATGTTGCATGAATGTTTAGTGTTTAAGGGACGCCCGCACCGCCCTGAAGTAATGCGAAAGCGGTTCCAGGGAGGGGGGTAGTATGAATGAATGAGAAAAAAAATATTGTTTTTATAAAAGTTCTTGTTGCAGCTTTACGGAGAACTCCGTATAACTGACGTATTATTATAAATATAGTTTTCAAAGCTCTACTTGTAACTATATTATATAAGAAATATAGGAATGGCTGTTATTGTATTTTACAAACAATTTTATTAAGAATACGAATCTACATATCATCTATAGGGTCTATTGTCAGATTTCACTGTGGATTATTCATGAATACATGGATTAACATTTAGTACGCAAAACACAGACAATGTCCAAAGCTAACACTCTAGATAAACCTGTCAGGAACATCAGTACTCTTCATTAATTTTCTAATTTCAATTACATTTCTGTACACAAAATGTTTAATAACCTTTGCAATCAAAATGTTGAATGCACCCACACCAAATATTATGAAAATCGCAAACCAGCCCTTTCCACTTAACAACATTTCCTGTTTAGTCCATGTTTAAACAAGATTTAAACTTGTCAAACCTTCATCAAGTAGTTTCTTGACATATGGCATTTATACGCTTTAGTTACACAAGGCATTGATCACAACATATGGGGTGCTGCTTTATTCTCTACGCAGAATTCAACAAAAGACTAAATCCCGCCTGGAACTTTAATAATGGACAAGAAAAGTAACCATTTTGTTCGAATTATAGATAACTTCTACAAAATGGATATTACAACTACATGAAAATCAGATGTAATTTTGGTGATCAGTGTTAATACAGAATCTAATTTGTCAGGGGCCAATTATTATGTGTACGGGATACAAAGTCTTTTATTTCCCTAGCGCTTGACAATTAGTCTAATTCGTATTCCAGTACAACCACATTTAGCGCTACCAAACTATTCGAAATCATGCAATCTGCGCCTGATATAAACTTTAAAGTTGAATTAAATGTAATTAGATTAGATTTAGGAGTTACCTAAGTGTATTTTAATGTTGCACTCGCATTATTGAAGTACTTGAACTTTATTTAAAGCTTAGCTTGTTATCAAAGTGTAATAAACGAAGTTACTCTTAATGGATCTAACCAACTCTGTTTCGCTACATAGTGGGAAAGCTTTGCAGTTTGTCACTTAGAACTTGTTGAAATCTAAAGCATTTGCGTGCCAGCTCAGCAATATTTCTGCGTTTAAGTGAAAAGCAATTTCGGGCCGTAATTAAACAGCGTTTTAACAATTGTTTTGGGTAAATTTCTAAACAGAACATCGTGGAAAATAAACTAAGAACATCTATTATATTGAAAAGACGATTTGTTAGATCAATAGCCATTAATAGCGTTGGACCTGAAAGAACCTACATTTCATATAAGCCGGAACGTGCTCTACCGAAAAGACAAAACGTGAGGAGCAAAATTTTCGCTACTTTTAAAAGAACACGAAGTTTATCACCATTAGCAGCCAAAAAGAATCGAACTGTATGAAAGAAGTAAATTATAAATAGTTAAGCTGCTGCGGCACGTGCGATTTCTATCGCTCCATTTTCATCAGCTAATAAACAGAGGCCGTGAGAACGGCCTTTATGGAAGGGCTTTAAGTTAAAATATTGATGGTTTATTGTATATACTGTTTGGTGTAGTAATTGCAGTTTGGAATATCGATTGGTACGCGCTATTCAAATCCGTTCTGAATTTCGTAACCCGACAGCTTTTATATTTTACCCTTTACAACGTAGAAACATAAAGTTCTCGTTTAATACAAATTGTTTATTTTTATTAAACCAAGAATTGAATTTATGTGCATATTTCACATAAATCGAGTACCTATCTAATGTTTGCTAATTCCGCAAAACTGATAATCGTAATTTGAAAAGAAGGTAATTTGAAGTAAACGATTTTTTCTTTCAATTTGTAAATAACAATTTAATTATTTACTGAATAGCATTAAATTCATTTAATTTTTTAGGAATAATATCTTAGCAGAAAGACATGTATTGATATGACCAATTAGGTTGCAGAAGTTATTGTGTACCAAATGTAATTAGGAGTATATGGAAATATCCTCCAAAAATTCCCATTTTCCTATCATAGGAAACTTCTATTTGGTTAGACGATTACACTTCAAATTAACTTTATGTATACTCAAATTACTCGACAAATCCAGCGTAGGAATCATGAAACTGTAATAACTACGTTCGTACTTTTAAAATGTAATTCCTGACTTGATGTAGACAACCCATATAACACTCTCATGCTACTATCGTCTAGTAAACTCCAATAAATCTAACAAAAACATTATATACCACAACCATAGCATTTCAAACAACCAAATTTTAATTAATGGCATTCGTTTATTGGTAATAGTATACGTCGTTAATATTTAATGAAAATAGAAAACAACACACATCCAAAGTTAACCTTGACTGTCCACAACGAGATAATTTCTTAACCTGGAAAGATGACCTACCTGCGGTACCTTAAATGCGTACTCTGTGCATCCGTAGTGATTACCATAACTACAGTATCCGTTACGTTCAACTTAAAGTTAAGAAATAGTAATTCTAAATAGTTAACTTTATCGCAACCATAAAGATTGACTTTTGACTAACTTTCAAGAGCACATTAGAGCTGCATAGCTTTAAAGCGACCTATCGTAGTTAATTTTCGGTTACATGCTCTATAACAGATTTTAAAAGTTAACTAAAAGATACTTGTAAATCCCATAGTAATTTGATAGCAGTTGCACATAAACCACGTGAGTTTGATTAATTGTTATCAATTTTAACTGCTGTTGTCTTTAATCGCTCCGTGTCAGCTAGATTTGCAGAATACACATAAGAAAGAGTTTATCTATTTGTCTTTTGTAAATACTTGTTTTGGTATGTCAATTCCAGTCTCATGTGCAAACAGTAATTCTGCAATTTTGGCTGACTGCATATAATTAGAAATTCAATTTGAAAACCATAACATTCTTAGAATTTCATACAGCTGATAATGCTGTAAATAAACAACAATTTCATGACTAACAAATTCAAAAACTAACATTTTACGGTATATCCTATGGAACCATGTAACGAAAAATATCATCCGCCTGAATATTTTTTATTTTTCACAAGATGCTAATAAATTATTATTATCTTTATGGTGCAGCTGCCATGTTTTTTATCAGATAACAGATAACAACGCAACCCTTTAATAATAAACATGTTAGCTAGGTTCTACCTCACGACGTGCAACCAGTCAATCTTTTGAGGTATCATGGGAACCGTTAAGAGTAAAAGTTATATTATCGTATGCCCTACGCCGAAGAATTAAAACTTAAAAACGTTCTTAAGACGATTATAAGCGAATATAGCAGGCACTCCATAGGCTATGTAACTTTGTAATACAAACATGTGTAGTTTTACGTATGTTAGGAATTAAAACTAGCTGAACCCTTGGGCTACATTTAAGCTGCATACGCTAGGTGGTACCGAAATGTAAGGTGTCCCAAACCATACCGGGAATATTTCAAAGATGAATTACAGACCTTATTTAGAGTCGAAAAGTCCATAGAAACATATGTCTTAAACGTAACCGTTAACGAGTAATTGCACATTTCATAATTTATGTGGCTAAAATTATAGTTCAACGAATTTTACGAAATAAATCTTTTTTAATACATTTTGATTATTTTACTTACAAGAAATTTTCAAAATTATCTCCATTGTGTTCGATACACAAAGCCGCACGTCGCAGAAGAGATCGCTGCGTTTTTAATATGGTTGCTGGGTCATTCCTTATAATATCGGCAGCTTGCTGTATTCTTTGAAGTAATTCATCTACCGTTTGCACTTCAGTTGCATAAACAATTTGTTTCATGTGAACCCAAAGATAAAAATATAATAGAGTCAGGGATGGCGAACGCGGTGGCCATACTGCGGGTCCTCCTACTCCAATTCAACTTCCCCGAAAATGTGCTTAAACCAAGTTCTAACACGAAGACATTAATATGCTGATGCCCCATCGTGTTGTTACCACATTACACGTCTAATATTTAATGGCACATCTTCCAGTAATAAGGGTGAAGAGTTTGCAATGGTCCAATCAGACAATCATTAAGAATACCAGTTATCATATTAACACACATCGATGTTGAAAATGCAAGCGTCTTCTTAAATGAAAATTTTCTGCAGCCCACGAAAATTATGATAATTATTGATACCATCTCGTGTGAAAGAAGCTTCATCGGTCATGAGGTAGGTTTTGATTATTTTGTACCCAATTTCAAAATCTTAACGAACTTCAAGATCATTACCTAGAGCTTGAACTCTTTGATGATGATAAGAATGTAAGCGAGCACTTCTTATTATTCCCCAAACCTGGTTTCTACATATTCTTGTACGTAATGCAATTCTTCCCGCACTGTAAGACGGATCGTCTTGTAATAAATCAAGAACTTGTACATCATCGTTTATGGGTTTACGGACAACTCCTTGGCCGACTGCACGCCTTGCATTACAAGTGCCATGCTCCCTCAGTTGACGATGTGAATTAAAGAAAACTGCACGCGTAGGTGTTCTTCTATTGGGATATCTTCTACGACAAGCTTGTTGTGCTGCTAAAGCATTTCCATCACACAGACCGTAAACATAATGAATATCTGCATATTCTTCATTTGAAAATAGCATTGGCATTGTGAATTACAATGGGAATAAGGATACAAAGAAGAAGCCAATATCTTCAGTATCACAATAATAAACTGACAAGTTACAAACAATAATTTGTTAAAAACGATCTTCAATGTCACCAAACAAAAGACGCAATCATGGAAACTACATCAGTATTTCAGAAATCCGTTGAACTAATATTTTAGCCACATAAGTTATGAAATAAACAATAACTCGTTAACAGGAAATATAGCCGGTACGTTTTGGGACACCCTTTATATGTATGCATTCAGCACTTTCTAAAACACACGCTCCCTGCCCGCCGATTTCGATAAGGCTTTTCCAGATTACTGGAAAAATTTAAACATATTTCTTTTTTTACTAGAAAAACTGACGCTGATACATTCATGACACTTTAGGTAAAACTCAAACATTAAAATGGTTCTCTAATAATAATAATAATACACTCAATTTCAACTGGATTTATTTACTTTTGTGCTTTATACATATTTCGACATGCAAAATATCATCAACATTTGTTGCTACGGCATTAGCACACTGGATCTTGTTATCTGACTTGGCTTTGGTTTTCCATTCCAAAACTTCCAATAGCTGGGAATTTATGAGCTCAATTTTCTCATGCATTAAAGGTATGTTTCTTAAAGTGTGTTTGTGTAGTCCAAAGGCCTCGAATACATCCAATTTACGTTTATCATCACAGAAGAGTAAAAATGTTATTATATTATTTGAAGTCAATGCATGATTGTGTTCTAATAAGGTTTTAGCGTAGTTAGATTTTTCTGGGCGTTTGTATTTGCATAAGCGTATGTGTACTTTGTATATGGTATCAAAATTTATAATTCTTTGACCTACGTATACACAATTACACTGTGAACAGTTTAATTTGTAAATACCTGATTTTAACAAATCGTTAGTTCTATCTTTTGCGTTGAATAATGTGTTGAAAGTGTTTTTTGTTGTTTTATAAATTACTTTAAATGTACTTGATATGATTATAATTTTAGCAATTTTCTCCGATATACCAAAATAAGGAATTGAAATATAGGTAGTTATCATTTTCGCAAAGTCGTCTTCTGAATACATTCATTGAATTGCTAATTTATAATCTTTCTTTTTGATTAGTATGTCTATCAGTTTTGTGTTGTATCCATTACTGTCAACAATTTATTTAATAATCGAAATCTCTTTGGTGTAATCACTGTTACTTAGGGGAACTATTAAATCTCTATGTATCAATGACCTATAGGCTGCTAATTTATGTGTTTTATAGTGACATGAGTTCTGTGGTATTGTGATTTCTGTTTGTGTAGGTTTTCTATTAATAGAGTATTCGAATTTGTTTTCGGAATTAATTTCTATATTTAAATCTAAATAATTAATACATGTTTTGTTCTGTTTCTAATATAAAGTTTATGTTTGAGTGTAGAGTATTAATATATATACAGGGTCGCTAAAATGTACCGAAACGGTCAAATATCTTGAAAACGGTTTATCGGAATTCTTTAAGATTTGTCACAAGACTATAAGTAGTTAAGTTCTACTATCAGTAATTTTTACAACTTTATATTATCATTTGTTTGTGAGATCCAAGGCTAACTTGTTTTTTTTTAGGTAGCACTAGGGGTCAGTTTTACCATTTTTGAAACCACCATTTTTTTTTAATTCAGTGATGTAGTGCATGCGTTTATCTTTTTAATAAACTTCACTTCACTTGTTGCATACTTTACTAAAAAAATTAAATCTGGGTTTTTAAAAATACAATAAAACAAACTTACAATTTTAGATAAAACGGAAAAAAATTACAACAGGTGTTCAAAGTGCTCTCCGTTCACTTCTTGGCAATGATGAACACGTTGAACGAAGTTTTGCAACGAATCAATAAATGTATTTGTGAAATAGTGGCAATTTCGTTCCTTATTCGTTCATGCAACTCTTCCAAATGCATTGGTCTGTTAACATAAACCCGATTTTTTACATGACCCCAAAAAAAAAGTCGAGCAGAGTTAAATCTGGTGACCTGGCTGGCCATTCGATTGCTCCTCTCCGTCCTATCCATCTACCAGGAAATGTCTCATTTAAATACTGCAGTGCTTGAAGTCCAAAATGGGGTGGTGCTCCGTCTTGATGGAACCATATAGTGTCAGCTGGCCGATTCGGATTTTCATAGTTCGGGAATATTTGTCTTAGTCGGGGTATAACTTGTTGCAAAAGTTGCAGATATCGCTCAGAAGTTAAAATGCCATTAAGGAAAAAGGAACCTACAACATTCCGACCAATGATGCCACACCAAACATTAACTTTTTGTGGACGCTTGGTATGAACCTCCCCCATACAATGCGCATTACTGTCTGACCAAAATCTACAGTTATGGCGGCTAACATGCCCATTTAAACAAAAAGTATATTCATCAGAAAACAGCACGTTGTTAATGAAGTTGCCGTCCTGTGTTATCCTGTGCATCACTATTTCACAAAATTCAATCCTGCGGTCAAAATCATCTTCGCTCAATTCTAGCAGCAAGTGAATTTTGTAGGGATGGTACTTTTCCCGTTTCAATATTTTTTGAATTGATCCTCTACTCATATTATGGTTCAATGCCAGCTGTTGTACAGAAGTTTTTGGATTTTCTATAACGTCTAACATAACATTCAAAGAGTTGTCGTCATTTGTAACATTGTTTAACCGTCCAGATTTTGGTCGATTATTAACACCCCCAGTTTCATTAAACCTCTGCAATGTCTTTGAAACCGTTGATTTGAAGATCGGCCCTCGCTCAGAATGAATTTCATTGAAAAGAGCTACTACTTCAGCGCAGCTTCTTTCCTGTCACCATATCCAATCATAATTAAAATTTGGATCTTCTCGTTTTCACTTAAATGGACCATTTTAAACAACAATTATTACACATAGACTACGAAGAGCTAATAATGACAGCCTACCGACAACATTATCAAAGGTAACTAAGACCTGGTTTTGTTGAGTGTATTACTTTTTTTGAAGTTTATTTGAAAGATAAAATACGCATGTACCTACTACATTACTGAATTCAGAAAAAAATGGTGGTTTCAAAAATGGTAAAACTGACCCCTAGTGCTACCTAAAAAAATCAAGTTAGCCTTGGATCTCAAAAACAAATGATAATATAAAGTTGTAAAAATTACAGATAGTAGAACTTAACTGCTTATAGTCTTGTGCCAAATCTTACAGAATTTCAATAAACCGTTTCCAAGATATTTGACCGTTTCCATACATTTTAGCGACCCTGTATAACATTTAAACCAATTCATTCGAAAACCATAATTCTCCGATATTTTCAGTTACACAAAAAATGCGAAAACTTCCGACTAGCAAACTAGAAACTCGCAATTCCCATAATCATTTTATGCTTATGTATCATATTTTAATAAACAGCTCTGTAAAGCGTAAAGATTAAGAAGGTATAGATTAAATAAATAGGCACTCTTAAATTTTGAATTCGCAATTCTACGATAAAACCTAAAATTTCAAGTCACACTGCGATTTATTTTCTCTGATAACAAAATTTCGACTACGAAATGACGTCATGGTTATTTGATAATCAACGAAAAAGTAATTTTTTGATAGATAGAAGATAAGATAAATAGATAAAGATAAATCATTTTCATCATTTTTAAAGAATCGCCTAAAATTTGCTAATATTGTTAATATTGTATGGTATTATTATATACCGAGTTTTCCGTGAACCAAATGACACCACCCATATGATATATGTAATTTCACAAATACTTTGAACCAATTAATTTGAAAATTATAATTTTCTGATTTTCTCAGTTCTTTACTAGGCCAAAGTCGAATTTTGGGAAAATTATGTGCTAAGAAGTAAGAGAAAGTGTTATATACTTTAAAATGCTATACATCTTCTAAAAATAACTTGCAGAAAACACATACATTTATTTAAACTAAAAACTGCAGATCTCAGAGCCGACAATGTTCATAATTTATCAGGCTACGATAGCAAACCGATTGAAATTGTATTTTAGCATATCTCTATGAATTTCATTAAATTCGTTGATGTGAAAGTTCAAATACCGATTGATTTGATGTAGAATGGGTAAATAGGCAAATACAACATTATTAATTCTGGGCATTATTAATAATATTGTATATATTTATCAAACAAGCTACACCAGTACATCGGGTTTTTAATAATTTTCAAAATACTTTAGCAAGCCATATGCGTCATTTAAATTATCTTTCTAAGTTACATCTTAAATGCGACATATAGCACGCAAACTATTCAAATATTTCTAGAACTTAACCATTATTGCGTAGACATATTTAGGGTTACATTACAACTTGTTACGCCTAATGTACTGAATGCCCTCTGTAGAACACTGTCTCCCTTATCTTTCTGAAATTTTAATACTTTCATAATAGATTATTTAATCAAGAAAAGAGGATCATTTGCGTAAAAAGTAATTAATTGATAATTTGGCAATAAACTGTGTTCTTCAAGTTTGATATAATAAATAAAATGAGACTGACAATTAGTTTAGTCATTACCGGTATATTTTTTATGTCATCTAATATACTTTTTTCGTGTCGTGTACTAAAATGAGAGCAATACGCCGAAATTATTCCTGATATATTGCTGTGTTATAAAAAAGCTCTTATGAAGATAACTTAACTTATTACTAATTTGAGCAGAGCTTTATTATACTGTACTTCGCAAAAAAGGACTGTTTAACCACATCTGGATTGAATACGGGTTGATTTTGTAGTTTCCGATGTTAGGTTGGCATCGTATTGCTGTGTAACCATGAATTGGAGGTTCTCGGTTTGTTTTATTTCGTTACAGGCATTTTGATAAAGGTGTGGAGGAATTTATCAGTCTTATTTGTACATTCTTGAACTTTAATTAATAAAATATAAATAAAATTGTAATCAGTTTGACAGTTACATACTAATTTGTAATTTTGTGAGCTTTATGCTTTTCTTTTGGGAAAAGTACGTTTATAGTGATGTGCCAGAGTATGTTAAGTAGTTCTTAGTTGATTTTAATAAAAATTTAATTAAAGTTAAGAATTTATTTAAATATTAAGGTAAAACTACTTCTGAATTTCTAAAGGCATTTCCGAACATATACCAAGTGAGGTATCAAAATGTTAATATTTTAATGTATAACACAGTGGTGTTCTCAATGTTGATGCTAGATAATTTAGAAGAAAGTTGTTTCATTAGCAACGGGGAGAAAAATACGAGTTTAGTTAATTAAAAAATTGGTTTGAGTACATACTCCAAGTTATTTTATTGTACGGTCGAGATTTCGGAAAATCTCAAGAAAAGTAGAAATTTCGTCGCAAATTTGAAAGTTAGCGTCCCCTGATCATCTTTTGTTGTCGATCATCGTTTTGTTTATTGTTTGTTGGTCAACCATATTGGTATATAAACCAAACATAAACTTTAATTTTCTTCGGTTATAACTCCATATCTACAAGTTTAACAAGATTTGAATATGAATAATTATCATTATTTAAATATATTAAACAAATAAAAGTGCTACGTTATTTTGATATTAATAAAAGCTCCAACATAAAAATTTTCCAGTAATTAAAATTGGAGGTTATAATTTTTATTATTACTAAAGCGAGAACTGCAAGATATTTTACGACTTATTCGAATTAAATAAATTAATGTAAACTTAATCCACTTACTTGTTGGTCCAAATTTTAATATAAATATGGAATGTTTTACTGCACTAATTTCGTTAAACATCTTTACGTGGCGCGATCTTACTATCAACCTTTGTGTGCCAGAGCAAAGAAATAAAAGTTCCTACATTCTAGAGAATTCATCAAGGTCAAATTCACATCCATCAATGCTGTAGTGAAGATGGTGGATTTTATTGTATAAACGAATTTTATAAAGTTAAGAGAGCTAATTATTATTTTTAAGTGTGTTATTTGTAAATTTGTTGAAAGTTATTTTAAGTTTATTTCCCTGTGCCTATTTTTGTGTTTATCTTGTTCTTTAGCGTTCGAGTGTACACCGTTTGCTCTAGTTATAACAGTGACCCTGGGATCGTGTCATACAGGCTGGTGCAAAATTTAATTAATATACATGTTGGACAATTTGTAAATTAATTTGTTTATTATCAGATTCACAGCAGAGTGAGTCTTGATTATAGTTTTGATTAATAAAAGGTGCCCAACGAATAGGTTTAACCACTCTAATTAATTGTTGTTCCAATTTGATTATTATTTTAAATCCTTGCTTAAGTTTTTATATTTCACAGCAATATATTATACATGTTATGTTACAACACTTACAAAGAGTGTTCAAATTCAGGAATTGATTTAAAAAGTGTATTACAGTATACAACAATGAAAACTGCATTACTTTTCGATGTAATCCCCCTACCTAGTGATGCACTTGTGCCACCGATCTGGAAGCTTAGTAATACCTTCGTGGAAGAAGTCTTATTCACTTGCGAACAGCTTTGAGAATGTCATTATTTTACTGAAATCTTCTCTCCGCTAAAAATTCTTTTAGTGAACCAAACAAATAAAAATTTGATAAAGCTAGATCAAGACTATATGCTGCATGTGGAGGAAAATCTCACTAAAGATTATTTAAGCTAGCGCTTGCTCTTGCAACGATATGAAAGCGAGCATTGTCTTGGAGAAAGCAAATAGAACTTTGTCTTCTCTTCCGTTCATTCCAGATTGCTTACTTAACTTTATTGCGCAAGTGTCAAGTAATACTCTACACTAATTTTACGACATTCTATAAGGAAATTAATAAAAATCACCGCTTGAGAATACCGAAAAAGTGTTGCCATCACTGTACCAGCTGACAATACACATTTTGCTTTCGTTGGCTTTGGAGATATAGTGTTACGCCAATGCCTGCTTGCACGTTTAAACTAAGGAGTGAAATAAAGCACCCAGGTGTCATCATTTGTCATGATTAAATTTAAAAACCCCTCTCTCATATCACTGTAGCAAAGAAGAAGCAATATGCAAACGATTCAAATTGTGTCCTTCGGTTAACAACCACGCAATCCACCTGCGCTTACCTTACGATACTTTAGCTCGTCTTTTTATAATGTTCTCAATACTTTTGAAAAATGTAACAAACTGTTATCTCACTGTATTGCTAAATAAAGACATAAACTTTTTCTTCATGTTCACTATTAACCAAAGCTGCAGCTCGTTGTACCTATATGCGGCTCATTTTCTACAGAAGTTCTCCCGTATCTAGAAGATTTCGACCACTGAAAGACCCGACTTTTAAATGACGTTGATCGCCGTATTTAGCTCAGTCTTGTAAGAATTTCAGTAGCCGTTACGTCTTCATACCTAAGAAATTTCTTTATTATGTGCTATTCCGCGTTACAATGATCAGAAGTTTCCGACATCGTAACTGTAACTGCCACAATAACAAAATAACATAAATAATAACGAAACAACTGTCAGGGATGTATAAACAAGCGTTAAAACCAACCTCTAATTAATTTAATTCTTGGAATTTTTTTGAAATGAGGTTTTAATTTAAACATTCCTGTTTAAATTCGAACGCCACTAGGATGGAATTTAAATATAATACCAATTCGGAAAAGATGTTATTTAAGAGGATAATTTTGTTATTTTTACATTATTTTCTAATAATTATTATATTATAATTATCAAAAAAATATTGCATCAATTAACCAAATTAAATACTGGATAACAATAGAATTTTTAAATAATTCATCATCACACTGTTGGAAGGGAAACGAACATTGAGTTGCCAAAAGAAAACCTAACTTAAAGATTGGTTAAAGCCTTGGCCATCACACAACAAAGTGGAAATTATTACCCACCAGAGAGAGGTTTGGTGTGAAGGAAGACGCTATTTCAGTTGTTTATAAAAAACTAAACGACGCCCTAAAACTTCGTACATCAAAATATATTGTATATATTTGGTAGCTCTTTCGGTTTTCCTTTCGAAAACATTGTTAATTTATTATTAAGTGAAATTCAAGTTATCCGTCATTTTAACTACAACGATTTATAAAACATAACAAATCAGATTGTAATAAATTATTATAATTTACTCAAAATGGTTTACAGGCCACATTTTTGCTATTCCATGTATATAAATAAATAAATTTCGCTTATACAAATTAGGGGCTTTGCATAAATTTTCAATTGCGATATAATAGATTCAAATCTTTTACCTATTACACCAATTAATTCTGTAGAATAATTATCAATAGCACTAATAAAGCAACACGCAAATATAAATAATTAAAGCCAGTTGAAGACACATTTGAACATACACTAATACGATGACGTCAAGGAACAGACAAAACTGAAGAAGTGCTGCTACCGGAATTTTTCCCGTGTATAGCTATTCTTATTATGTAAATTATAATTTGGGAACCGATACTAAAGATAATGCGTTTTACAATCCAACCGATCGCTTTCGTCAGCCCGCAACAAACTAAGGGCAAAGACTCTTCGGCTAGCACAGAGAGGAAGGAGGGTTCGCGGAAAAACTTACAGGAATTTCAAGTCACAGCTAAACAAAGATCCTCGTGAAAGGACCGTGAACAGACAGCTTATGGGAAATCGAACCTACCATATTATGTTTCCTCCTTACCCGAGTATTTCTTACATAATACATGCAAAAAGGAAAATACACATAAATAACCAGTCATAGATAATTAAACAATGGGTAAATAATATATTAAATAAAAAGCAATATGCAGTTACACACCAAATTGTGAAAAAAAAAGTCCGAAGTTAGTACAGCTATAAATTAAATATAAAGGGCTTCGTGACGTCCACTCCCATAAGATCAGAAAAGAAAATAAGTTAGTAGTTAATATCGGCTATAACTAATTACTAAGCAATTAGTAACAGGAGGTTGGTTTATTTCTTGAAAATGATCTCCTAATCGAAACACTTTATAAACAAGAAATCAACGCGACAGTTTCTACTAATATTTGTCTATATAGATAATTTTTACCTTGATTCGGAAATAAAGTTGAAGGAAGCACAAAAAGCTTGCTTTACTAAATGGGCCCCTCTGGGCGGAGGAAGAAACGAGGTGCTGACAGTTCGGATGCTGTCATTGGCAATCGCAACAAGAAACAAAGAACTGAATCATCAACACATCAGATTATGCAATAAAAATTCTTCAGGTAAATGACAAATGTAATTGTTTTAAACCGCCAAGGAACGATGAACAATATTTATTCGTTTAAAAACGAAACGAGACACCACACGGTATTTTCCGCTAAAATATTAATTTCTAGATATGTTTAATCCGTCTTATTGTCGATATTAATTTATTAGCTTTCAGAATATCTTCAGTTTAATTTTTTTACCTCAAGACTTTTATATATGAAAGCGCCGTCAGAAGTTTAACTATAGTAATAAATCATTTATTATTAATATTTACTTAATATGTTAGTTATTTTCTTGGAGTTACAATTTCGATACCCTCCTAGAAGAGGTTATTAAAAATAAATTTGCAGTTTTTGAATACATACAGAAAGAAACGATTACGATAGTTTTACATACTGAAGCCATATTTCTGCATTAAATAAATATAAACAAATTATTATGTACAAATAGGTACAGATATTTAGTATATATTTTTTTCAAAAACATAAATAATTATTTATTCCCAACATTTCTAAGTTATGCTAACGTACAACTCTACTTTCCTGCAGATTTTAATAAAATAGAAAATATTTCAAAATTCCTCATCGTCAGAAATAATTTTCTTTCTTCTAACATGATATGCAAGGCAACCAAGAAATTCAAGAGACCTCCAACACCAGTTTCTCCGATCCGAAAGCCAAACGAGGAATGGGCCCGTTCAAATCAAGAAAGAGCAAATGTGTTTGCAGCATAACTTTCCGAAATCTTTCGGCCATTTAGAAGCTGCACCAGGTTACAAAGACATCGAGGCTGAAGGCCTGGACATACAACCTTTCTCTCCAACAGCATTTAAGGTAGAAATAAACAATCTTAATATACCTACGTAAAGCGTTGGAATACGGTCTAATAAATCAACAAATATTTAGAAACCTTTGTCAGAAAGCAGTCATCATATTGACAGTGTTATACAACCGTATGCTAAGCCTTACATATTGTCCCATATTATGGAAGAATGCAAATATGATCATGATACCAGAACCTGGTAAACCTCTACAATAAAGAACCTCATACAGATCCATCAGCCGATACCTGGTAATGTGTTTGAAAAGTTACTACTTCAAAGAATCTGGAAATACATCGATTTAACAATTCTGCTACCTCAACACCTATTTGGATTCCAAGAAAACCTGCTCATGATACAACTAGCTCATAAAATAGTAAATACATTCAACAGAAGCCTACAAAGAAACAAATATCGTAACCCAGTATTCGTCGACGTATCACCAGCATTCGATAAGATTTGGCACATCGGATTACTTTTCAAACTCAACGATGCTCTTTCTGGTTATTGTGTTATAAAATCTGGGGTTCTCCAGGGGAGTGTATTGGATTGCTTCCTCTGTGTGCTATACACAATGGATATGCCTGAAATAGCAACTACTGTAATCGAAACGTTCACGGAGGATGTAGCGATTCTCTTTACAAATGAAAATCCTCACGTAGCATCTGATAATATTCAAAACTATCTACATGTTCTCACCAAATGGTTCAAGAAATGGCGGATAAAAGTGAACCAATGCAAATCAGTAGAAATCGCTTTCAGAAACAGAACTGCTACTTGCCCACCAGTAACAATAAACAACTTGCCACTACCCGTAAAATATATAAACTAACCAAAAAACATGAAGTAAACATACCCATGGGCGACTTCAACGCCAAGATTAGAGAAGAAGAGAAATTAGATTTGGTGGGAAATTATGGTCTGGGAATAAGGAATGATCGTGGATCAAGACTATTGGAATTTTGTCAAGAGAATGCTTTCATTGTACTCAACACTTGGTTTAAACTGCCAAATCGGAGACTTTACACATGGACGTCGCCACATCCTAACCACGAAAGAATCTTTAGAAATCATATAGACTATATCCTCACAAACAAAAGATTTAGCAACAGTATCCTGAGTTCCAACACCTACCCAGGAGCAGATATTGGTTCAGATCATAACCCACTAATAGCGAAAATGAGCACCAAGTTAAAACAGAGGGTAAAACCAAAGACAAAGAAAAATCTTGAATGGGGAAATCTGAGAGACGCTGAAATACAAGTCAAATTCACGGAGGCAATAGAAGAAAAACTAAGCCACCTAAATCCACTGGAGGTACAAGAAAAAAGTCAAAAAGATAACGTGGAAGACTGTATCGAGAAGAGATGGAAAGACATAAAGGAAAACCTAATTAAAACAGGTGAAGAAACTAGAGGAAAAAAGATACAGGAAAAAAGAAATGAATGGACGACTGAAAACGTAATACAACTTATGAACAAGCGAAGGGAGGAGAAAAACAAAATATAAATAGATATAAAGAACTCGATGATATAATAATATGTATAATATAATAAAAGAAGCAAACGGAAATTGGCTAGAAGAGAAAAGTAAACATAATGAAGATCTACAATAGCGACACGATGGTTTGAATCTGCACACAAGCTATTAAAAAGCTAGCAGGAAACTATAGAAGAAGGAAATCGATGAATATTGTAAATAACCAAACTGAAATAGTATTAGATATGGTAAAAGAAAAGGGTATATGGAAAAACTATATAGAACAGTTATTCAAGGACAACCGGAAGGATAGAGATCCAACGATAAATTCACAAGAACGTCCATACATTCTTTAAAGCTGAAGTTCTACACGCAATCAAAATGATATAAATTGGCAAAGCCGCAGGAGAGTACGACATCCCGGCAGAATACCTAAGATATATGGGAGACATCGCAATAAACAAGCTAACAGACCTATTCAACTGTATATACAAGTGCGGCATTATCTCAAAAGAATGGTTACGCTCGACTTTCACAACGATACCGGAAAAACCTAAAGCACAAAGATGTGAAGATTTCAGAAGCATCAGTTTTACGTCACGCACACTAAAAGTGTTCCTGCGAATTATATGCCATAAAATTAAAGGCAAATGCGAAGAATATCTAAGTAATTCTCAATTCGGATTCCGACAAGACTTAGAGGCAAGAGAGGCTATGCTATTGCTATGATGGTAATAGTGGAACGGTGCCTAGAGATTCACAAAGAAGTATATGCTTGCTGTGTAGAATATGAGAAGGCTTTCGATAAAGTCCAACACGAAAAGTTAATAGCACAACTTCAAAAAGTTGGTCTAGATGGAAAAGATCTAAAAATACTCAGAATCTTGTTTTGGAATCAGAAAGCCACAGTACGGGTAGAAGACGAAGTAACGGAAGAAATAGAGATGGTAAAGGGTGTTCGTCAAGGATGTGTACTATCTCCCTTACTTTTCAACGTATATTCGGAATGTGACAAAACGCATTAGAAGACCGACCCGAGGGAATAATATAAACGGAACTATTTTTAATAATATAAGATATGCGGATGATACCATAATCCTGGTTGACAACGAATTGGACTTTTAAGTTTTAATGAATAGACTGAATACAGAAAGTAATAACATGGGACTAAGCATAAACATTAATAAAACAAAAAGTATCATATTTAGTAAAACATATCATTTAAACATCACTCTTGAACGTAACAGCAGGACAAACGAGAAGATGAACAGCTATAAATATCTGGGACGAAACATAAACAACAAAATGGATAACTTTCAAGAAGTTAAAAGAAGAATTGAAATTGTTAGAGCAAGCTTCTTTAAAATGAAGAATTTTTTGTGCAATTTGAAGCTATCAATAGTTTTGAGAGTACGAGTGTTATAATGTTATATATGGTCCACACGATATATGTTTGCGAAACCTGGGCAATAAAAAGGACACTGAACAATGAGAGCAGGTATTCGAACTATAGGTTATTTCGAAGAATGCTACGAATCCCATGGAGCGCTTAAATGACAAATAAAGAAGCACTTAATAGAATAGCCACACGACCCCAGCAAGCGCCATTAGTTAAGAAACGTAAAACAGTACTTAGGTCATATTATGAGACACAGTAGATATGATATACTACGAGTAGCCTTAGAAGGCAAAGTAGAAGGAAAACGAGGACAAGGAAGAAAAAAGAAATCCTGATTCAGAAACATCAAAGAATGGACCAACCACAATACACATACAATCTTCCATAACACCCAGGACAGACATAGATTTGGTATAATGTTCGCCAACATCACATGATACGGCACTAGAAGAAGAAAAATTCAAGACCATGCTGATGCCGATCTATCATATGGAGTGCAGGTGTAGGGGTGCCAAGCCGACACGTATCAAAACTATTCAAAGTTTTCAATAAACAGTGCTACGAACATTAGTGGACGCACCTTGGTATATTACAAATGAAATGCTACAGGAAGACCTAAAAATCTCGTTCATCACAGAGCAAATTTAGAAAACAGCTGTAAAATGCCACGGAAGGCTCGCTGATCATGAAAATTAACTTGTAGAGCAGCTACTCAACCACGATCTACTTGAAAGAATGCTGAACAGATTTTGATCACGAGACTTACTGCAGCACTAAAACACTACTTAGTGGTAGGTATATAAGGCGGGGCATCGTAAGGTGTCCCCCATACATGTTTAAATTTCTGTCAACAAATTTACTTAATACTCGTTTTATGTAGATGGTAAATTGCAAATTATCGTTTTATGTATTTAAAAATTAGGGCAAGTAAACATTTACT
Organism: Limonius californicus; assembly: GCA_014611495.1. NCBI lineage: Eukaryota > Metazoa > Arthropoda > Insecta > Coleoptera > Elateridae > Limonius > Limonius californicus. The sequence continues at coordinate 26,434 of JABXWE010002929.1, read as the reverse complement.
TTTATATAAGATGTGCATCTGCAACTATACTTAGCCCTATATTTTACAGTATGTCCTATCACGTCACCGCAACGACACTTCGCTACAAACGATTACATGATTTGGAATAGGAATTAATAAACAGTTTCATTTCAATCATTTTCTTATCTACACTAACGATTGTGTATTTGATATACCATGCAAGAACTATTATTTATATATACGAGCCTTGTTCAACTGAAACCCATCTTTGATCAACTTAGCCTTAAAAAATACGATATTCAAATGACGTTTGTTACTGTTAGCAGTGTTTGTAAGCAACACATTAATAAGTTTCTGGCGTTTGAATTTGATTCTGACTTTTAAAACTTCGATTTTGAAATGGCGTTTGTTGTTGAAAATCCGTCCGAGTTTGATCAGAGTGCAGTCCTACAATTGTTATACGCTGAAGGTTTGCAGCCATTGCAAATTCATACGCGAATGCAAGCAGTGTATGGAAATGCATATATTGCGTACCCAACTGTGAAGGAATGATACCGAAAAGTTCAGAATGGAAAAGAGGGGACTGTGGATGAGTCGCGACCAGGTGCACGATGTACTGCATTAACAAGAAACGATAAGACATATGTGGAAGGTTTTATTAGAAAAAACCGTCGAATTTCAATTAGAGAAATTTCAGAAATTGTTGGTGCGAGTGTACGTTCTGTTCATAGTATTGTTCGTAATCTGGGTTACAACAAAGTTTGTTCGCAATGGATTCCTCGTCTCTTGTCTAATGAACAAAAATGCTTGCGAATGGTTTTATCTCTGCAACACCTCACAGACTGTAGGCTAAATGGTGATGACTTTCTTCTGTCAATAGTTGCTGGTGGCGAAACGTGGTGCCATTACTACGAGCCATCCAGTAAGTTATCGTCGATGCAGTGGAAACATTCAAGTTCACCACCACCGAAGACGTTTAAAACGCAACCATTTGCAGGCAAGGTGATGTTAACATTTTTTGTTTCCACCAGGAAAGACCCTTGTTGGTAGAGTTTAAGGAACCTGGAGTAAATGTCAATGCAAGTCTGTACAATGAAACTTTGAATAAGCTTCATCAAGGAAAACTTACGCGTGGGGTTATTTTGCTGCACGACGATGTTAGGCCTCATGTTACTAATGTGGTAAAATAAAATCTTCAACGAAAAGAATGGACGGTTTTAGAGCATCCACCCTACAGCCCGGATATATCGCCTTGCGATTTCTATGAGCAGGGTATACGTCGGTTAGTAAAAGAATAGGATAGGTGCCTTAACTGTGACGGTAATTATTTCTAATTAAATTTTTGAATAAGTTTTTTGTGAAGCAAAGATAGGTTTCAATTGAACACACCTCGTATTTTCTGAATAATTGAAATCCAACTGTAGTTTATTAACGCAAATTCGAATATTACCTACAATCCTCTATATTACTTGAAAACTCAAGGATTAAAAGGTAGATTTTATTCTATTAAATTTAGGTCAAATGAAAACATTAACTTCAATTAAAAATGCTTCTTCATTGATTTTTTAGCATTTTTGTGTTTGAAGGTAAACTGATAAAGTATAAGAGAATAGAGAATATTCTTTATAAGTGGTTCAAGCTTGTGTACGCTTTATAAATATTTGAAGACTTGACCCATTGTTGCAGAGTAAATTTGTTTAGGGCTTATAATACGCGTGGTATGAAGACGACGATGTGTGAAGTATGCGCTTCAATACATGTTGACCATGAACCTACTCAAAAATTAAATAAGACTCATTTTCAATATGCGCTTTGCTTTCGTCTTTAATGGAAATTTAGTGTTTATCATTCTAAAAACAGCAGGAGGACATGTGACACATTTAATTGTATTTATGTCAACAATAAATGCAAAATTTTAAAATGGTGTCGCAATTTTCTGCTGCTAGTGGTTTTTGCGTTAGAATTTTGAGTAAAAACATGTTTTCCATAGCAAAAGAAATGGCAAAATAATTAGTTTGCTAATAAAAGCTATAATTTTAATGAAAGTTCGTCATAAGGAAGTTAACTTTAAGGTGAATCTTATTCTGAAAAGTGATTTGTGATTACGAGAACAGGAGGTAGCTTTCAGCTCTAATGGATATTTAATGTTTAATTTATTACTTCAATCTCATTGTAGTAGCTAGATATACAACAAACGAATAAATTATGTAATAAAAAAGAGAACTCACTATTTGCACTCCATAATTATTATTTAATAAAATTTCCTCTTTGGTTGTAATAAGGTAATACTATTTTACATTTAATTATTTATTATACAACTTTTCTATAAAATTGGTTTGTAAGAAATGTTTTTCTCTACAATATAAATAATATTCGCGTTCGTATGTACAGAGTGTTTCATTTTACTCTTAGCTAAACCAAACTATATGAGGATGGTTCATCAATTATTATCCCTAACACAGAAGGCATTGACCGATAAATGAATAATTGTTTCCTAAAAACATCAGTTAATGATATTAATACATGCCAAGTTGCAGGTACATATCTTCTTGTTTTAAAAGTTATACATTTAATATGACGTGAATCATATGAACTGGAATACCTTTTTACTAAGGCTTTACTACTGCAGGAAATTTATAATGACATGTCCAGAGTAAATATAATAAAAACCAATGTCGATTCTCACAAAATTTTGTGGGAATCGACATTGGTTTTTATTATATTTATTTAAGCTATCCCACTATGAGACCGTGGGACTTCAACGAATTTATGTCCAGAGTGGTCGCCATTTCATCGTTGTTCCGGAATGGTCCTTATAGTGCAATATGTTGCAACATCCTGTTCTTCGGCTCCTGTCGGCTCCTTGTCTTTTCAATATTCGTAGAGTCGTCGATCAACTCACATATAAATCACCTTTTTGCCTTCCTTTACCATGTGTTTTATTAATCTAGAGAAGAAGCTATGTTTTAGTTTTAATGTATAGCTACGAGAAAATTAAAACACACCATCGAAAGCGCATTTAAATTCACTTAAATTCAGTTTAAAGACAAACGATAGCGATCTACAGTAAACCAGGTGATAAAACAGATATATCGTAAATATAATAATTACCATTAAACATATGGGATGTGGTTTCCGTCCGTTGAAAGATATATTTTTAACTGTCACAATGTCATAAAAACCGCAGTGACTTTGAACTTAAAGATGGACTTCTATCTCCGCAACCCCCACACCATGTCAGCTAGCTCGCCCGGACAGTAGACAACACCATGGCTTTGCCACGAGCTACAGAATTTATAACGTGTCGACGTTGCTAGGAGCAATCATTGGACAAATTTTAAAAGCCCTGCAGCAAACGCTCCTCAAATTATTTAAGCGCTACCGAAAATAGGAACTATTTTATTTCTGAGAGAAAACTATTATATTATCAGAATAAAATAAAATAGTAGGAAGACTATAATATTTCTCGGGGAGAAAACTGTATCTGTAAGCAGGGGTGAAAATAGAAAAAATGCCGGAACGCAACTGGTTGAGCTCTTTACGAAAAAATAACCAAAATAGAAGCTGCTGTCCATGTTGGTGTCATGTGCCACGGACTACAGTTTACCGTGCTTCTATCCTTCGACGCCCGCTGTCCATCGTCGGATAAGAAATCATTTTGTAATGATTTTGATTTCTTACATTTATTGTAGATTGTTTGCGAAAAATAAACTATTAGTTTTTCTTGCTGCCTGATGATTTTAAACCGCAACTGAATTTACCTTTTACCGGAACTACGCTTCGTAAAGTTCTTTCTTACTTTCACCCCCAGTATGTAAGTAAAAAAATAACGCCATAAATTTAGCTTGCTTGATGTACAAGCAAAAAACTATTCACCGTTTCAGCGCTTCATATGGCTTTCAGAAGCTCTAAATTGTATTACGGCACATTTTGGATAAACAGGTATTAAATTCAATATTATCATAAATAACACGTTTCTCTTTTTTAATGCTAGATATTTTGGAAAAGAATTAAGACACCCTAGGAGATTCTGTGTAGAAATTCTGAAAATTCGTTTTCGTTGCAAAAAATTCCAATTTAATTTACAATACTATTATGTACATACAAATCGTGAGCTGTAGAAAAAATTTTTGGGTTCCTGGAAGCCCAAAACGCATATTTCCGTCAAAATCTTAATACTGAATATTCTGGCAATCACACTACATCTCCGTACTGCAGTATTAGAAAGTTTGTACTGCTTTATAATAACTAGCGTCCAATCTTCGGGTATTTATCTGTGTCAATAATTGTTAAATCAAATTAGAAACTCAATTTCGGGTTGGTTTCTAAAATATAAGACACATCAAATTCATTTGTCCTTCCCAGAAATCAAAATACTGAAATGTATTCCACTTTAATTAACTGGGTTCAGTTACATGTTACTTAAATCGTAAATTTCGCTAAATAACACTTTACCAGCAACTGTGGTTTTATAATTCTTCGGCGGGCGACTGGGTTGGTTGAATCGTTCGGCAAGACGATACTGACAGACGCCCGTAGTAGATAGAACGCGTTGTAATTCTTGTCTTGAAATGTTGTGGTCGTAACAATCTTGGCTTGGCGTAATCCTCCCAAGTGCGGGAGGAAATTGGTCGGAAGTAATTCCATGCAACGCCCGACGCGACCGCAGAATCAGTCCTCTACAGCTAAGTGCGTTGACGTGGTTGTGTAAGGTTGGATGGACTATGCTGATGTTTACCCAACAGCTATTTTATAAGAAGATACTTCCTTATCCTGGACCGTTCATTAAACTGTAGCAAATTAATTTTTGAATACCCGCCACTACTTTCGCTTTGTACACTGTTCCGAGTAATCTAGTAGCTTAGGGCTCAAATTGCTCATTTTGGTTTTACTTAGATATTTGCAACATCCTGATCTATCATTTTACAAACAAAGAAGTAAAATTGTCATTCGTAAAAACATAGAGTTTGCACTCATGTCAATAAAAACTTCGTCAATTTAAATAATATTTCCAAAAATAATAACAAAAATAAGAACATGAGCGCCCGTTTCATCGCCAAAGAGGGGCATTCTCACTTCCAAGACTTTCTTACCACTTAAAACTCATAACATGAAAAATATAGTTATAAGATGCAACTTCTAAAATGTAACTCTAAAAGCCATTTATAATTATTTTATTAGTTTTTGTATTTTTATTATTTCTTGCATCTTCCAAAAGTGTAGAATTCTTACTAGTGCTGCCAATGAGAAGAACGGTTACTCGATTCTAAAAAGAAACGATTCATAAGATCGAATATCAAATCTCGAGATTTGTTCTACGGCTCTAGAATAAATCCAATTCCTAGAATTGAAAAACGTTTTATGGTTCTAGAATCGAAATTCATAATCCGATTATTGAAACCCAGAATAGACTACTCACCAGTTAGATTGCGCTTGGTAAGGGAGAAAGGTAATAAAACATCTAAATAGTGAATTGTCTAAGACTGGCCATTAAATGATGAAACTTGCAACATAGTCGTCAAAATTTGATACCGTGACAGCAATAAAAACCTAAGTTAAAGACACCTTTGGCATTTTAAAATGTTGTCTTATATTAATCTGTAATTATAAAGATATAAACATTAGAAGTGCGTGGTGCTAGCTCAGTTGGTAGAATGCTCGCTTTCTGAGTAAAACGGCTCTGGCCTGGGTTCGAAACCTAAGCATTACTGCGCGGATTTATAAAAATTTTGCCTGCAACCCGCCATACACAATTTCCGAATCCGGCTTGCAACCGTGGGATCTAATGCTAAAAACCTTCTCTGAAATTTCTGTCGTTCGGATTCAACGTTAAACTGTAGTTCCTCCTTGTTTCTACCTTAACGTTGAGGAGAAACACGTGGCAGAGAAGAGGCCGATGCCCAGCAGTGGGACAAAACGGCTGTCAATAATGATAATAATAATAAAACATTATAAATATTTTTATATGTCGTACATTAATATTAATTAATTGCCACTTTACATTTCAAACGTTATCAGGTTAATTGATTGCATTCAAAGTAATTACATATACAGGGTGTCCTTTAAATGCCTTAAAAGCTTCAGGTAGAATTTTTCCTTTATGAATGCTTAATACAAATCTGCAAAAAAAAGTAGGTATTTGGAGCTTAGTTTTCTTGTACGAGGGTGTTAAAGTTCATATCTTTAAAACAGAATTTCATGGAAACAATAACGAGAACTTTAATGTTGCACGTATCTGCCGATAAGTGACTGACTGCCACTTGATTATGTAAAGATTAATATTGAGTTGACGCTCTAGTTGCTCTTCTGGAAGTACTGTTAAAATGATAAATTTCGTAAATACTACATTTGACAACAGTGCAAGGCCATGGTATTGTGATGAAAAGTAGAAAATTTGTTTTTCGACATTTGTCAAAATCTAATCATGTAATGTCGGCCTACTAATTAAATTCTCCATAAATGCAAAGACATCGTCAACGTTGCCAAGTATAATATTCTTTAAGTGTCTCGTGTGAGGAAACTAAGCACTATAGGAAGTTCGTGTTAGTGTTTTTGAGGACTGTATTTCTTACAGAAGAGTGCTACCTGAAGCTTTTAAGGTATTTAAAGGACACCCTGTATATATATTTTCTAAGAGGCCTTTGTATCAAGGGATATTATTAGATACAATCCAATCAAGTAAGCTGCCCAAAGTACAAACATTCCGGAAAATATTAAAATAACAAATTCAATAGGTATTTTATAAATTAACCCTCAATGTTTCACAAAAATTGCTTCCTCTCTGTACCTTGTAATATCCATTCACAAAAGAACACAAAAGCCTGAATTCAAAAATTATGTCAGTCTGCTTTTGTTGAACGACAGTGATTAATTACGTGTCCCATGTCCCTAATCCATAAATTTTTGTCGAGCATCAAAACTACAAAATCACCCTTAAAAGAAACGATCGGAAAAAAGCAATTAAGGGTTCTAAAAAATCCGATCTAGTGGTAAGTTAAATCTTCATCAACAATAAAATAGACTCGTTACAAGCTGACACGAGCCTCAGTCCCTAATTGGGGACGATAAAGTGAAAACGCAATCGGAATTGTAGATGAGGGTTAGTACCTCCGATATCGAAATATAATTAAAAAGTCGAGTCGAGAACACTCCACGAAAATCCCGGAAAATAACGGCAAGCTAAATTGGAGACCTCTCCAGAAACTACTTTTGCATGTTATTCTAAACATGGCTCGCTGCTACCCGCGTCGAGGGCTTTTAATTTTAATATTTTCCAGGATCCGTATTCAACAGACAGGAAGCATTTTTTGACGACATGCTCGAGGTCAGCCTGTTTGCTCTAGTTGTCTGGCAGATTCTAGATAAGCTGGACGAAATTAAAATGTGCAGGAATAATTATTGTAATCTCTCTTGCTTGAAATGTTTCAGTTATGCCATTCTGTTTAATCTCAATTTATTTTTTAACGGACTTCACAGTAAATCTCAAAGCTGCTCTAAAAAGCTAAATTTTAAATGTAGTATTGAAACACATATTTGGTTTTAGATGTTAATCGTTTGAATGACATTTATGATTAGATATTTAACAACGATACGTGCAGCTCACTCTTTGCATCTCTACCTTTTTCTATCTTTTCTCTGGATTTATTAATATCGATTTCTTTCAGCACAGTAGATCAAACCGCTCAATAACAAAAGTAATTTAAAGAAAAGCAGACGGTTCATATCTTACACTTCTAGATCATACTGTCCCTCGGTTTTCAGATGAAACGCTACCATAGAACTCTGATTAATGCTTCGTTAACAAATTTTTCGTCTCAGAACTGGACACTGGCTCATTTTCTGCCACGTGCCTCCCCTCAGTGCTATGGTAGAAAAGCAGAGGTCCTACTGTTTAACGGCAAATCCAAACAACAAAAGAAACGGGGAAGGTTTTTGACATGAAGACCGAATTGGGGAGTTGCTTGCGGTGGAAGCGCAACATTTTTAAAACTGCCGTGGTAACGCTAAGGAATCCAACCCAAACCATATTAGATGGTTTGCCCAGAAAGTGCTCAGGCAACTGATTTACCACCGCACAAAGACAGCCTGGACGCGTTTGGAGGTATTTTTTCAAGAAATAGTCCCGAGTATCGAGTGGAGGATCGTTTTACGCAGCAACCGACAACGGCGGGCTTGACAAATGGTCGTAGTAAAACGCTGGTGAAGTATGGACGTGTCGTGCTCGGTGAAATTAGGGTGGTGTCCACGTTTTTCTTGTGAATTTGCTTGTCATTGTCATTGTAGATTTGAGAGGGTGAGTTACCTCACGTGCACTTAAGCCACAAAGGTGGGACCATTGTGCTGCCACTCCAGCAGCTCCCCAATTTGGGCATCACCCAAGCCATCAAATACTTTAGATGTACTTGAGGACATCCTCTGGAGTGTTGCTGATTTCGGCCATATGAGGCCAAAACTTTCCCAACATGGATGCTCTGATTGTTGCGAGAGCTGGGAAGTGACACAGGACGTGTTCTGCCAAAGTTTGGGCTGTCCGCCAGTCCCATTCTGTGCATGTATTGATTTAGGGTGCAGTGTCCAGATAAGATACCTACAACTAGTCGCAGGTTCTTTAAGGACAGTTGCACACAAAATTTGGCCGCCTTTGTCGAGGGTGCAGTAATAACAGCCCTTCCATGACGACAACTTGCAGTGTTTACCCATCTTCATTGAAATTTTTTAGGGTTTCTTGGTATAGCATAAAGCTTAATGTCCTCAGGGATATAGGGATAACGGGTTCTGTTCCCCAAATAGGTTATTCGGAGGCCAGTCTCGCAATCTGATCAACCTCCGCATTGCAGCAGTTTCCGTCATGTCCTTTCACCCATATAAGAGAAATGACATTATTTTTTTAGATATCGTCAAGAGCTTCACAGTACTGCAGTACCACTCCTGAGGTAATTTTGTATCCATCCAGAGCTAGTAAAGCGGCTCTGCTGTCACTGTAGATACCAATACGTTGGTTCGTGATTTGTCGTTCAATAATGAATTTACTTGTACCTGTTCTCGTAATAAAAACTCGATAGTTAAGTCGGATAGAGTGTACACAAAGGTCAATAATACAGTTGGGAATACCGTGTGGTTTCAATTTTCATTCGATACAGACAAAAATGAGGCGGCCATGGGCTAGAGGTTAGCGTGTTAGACTTCTAGGCTGAAGGTCCTGGGTTCTTTTCCCAGTACCGGAACATCGGATTTTTAATTGCCGTTCTCCCTCGCAAGGCAATTGCAAAGCAGCGAGGTATTCTGCCTAGTAAATTTTCTCTGGAGTAGAAGTGTTTACACTTCCCGTAGTTCGAAACCCATGTTAAGCTTTAGGTCTTCTATACCTGTGGCATTCTCAACGCGCAGCAAAGAAATAGGAGCGAAGATCGCTACGTCTCATAAGAGATAAAGCACTTGACGACAGACAAAACTAACCCCGTTACCCTTACGAACATTCCTAAGAAGACCTATCCTTCCAAAAAAAATTCTGTACCGCGGATTGTCGATTTTAGCGTTTAAACCGGTATTTTCTCCGTCGTTTCGCTTGCACAGTCTAGTGCAATACTTCATAATACTCTAACATATTGTGGAATCCGATGCCATTATCCAGTGACATCAACGCAGCTACCTCTTTCTTACCATCTTTCTACCAGAACGGAGCATAAGTTTACTTTCTGGCTTACCTCAGCTTTATACCTGCTTAAATTTACAACGATTCTGATTATTAAGTACTAGTTAAGATTCTAATTATTTGTTTACAAAACGCTTCGGTTTATGAGACGTAAAATTAGGTGTATTATCAATTAGTAAAGCAACCTTCTCCTGCAAATTGTTTAATAGATTTAGTAATTAATTGTATTTGTGCTGCGAACTCAGCTGGTATTAACTACGCATTCATATTCCTTTTTAAATCTTATCTTAAACGCCGTAGTCAGTGGGGGTTCGAGCAAAAGGTTCAGATCTCAAGGCCCCTTTCGTTGTATATTTTATTTATAATAAGCCCTATTCTAGTCCTGGTTTGAACGTTTTTCTCTTGAAACTGTACCAACATCTTCATATTATGAAGCATTGTTGATAATCTATAGCTTGTTGTTTTGAGTTCTTCCTTTTTTATTTGTTCTCTGTGAGAAATTTTAAGGTAAAGAGGAAGTACACCAAGGTGGGCTAAAATTACCGTAAGCTATCGGTCCGCGGCGCTTTCACAAGGATCTGTCTGCGTATAAATACGACTTGAAAGAGTGGGGTCCACTTATTTTGACGGCCAATGCATCATTCCAATAAAGATTTTCTTCCGGTAATCACATTCTGCGAACTCTTCTTCCTCCCTGTGCTAGCCGAGTATACCGTTTCCAGCGGTTTGTTGCGGGTTTCATTTACGTGTCTGTATGGTATATATGTATAACAAAATTATCAAGACAGTTTAGTAAACATTTAGCGCTCAGATCAGCAAGTACAACAAGGCAGATTTAATGATAATGCTCTACACTGACATTCCAACGAAAAGGCAAAGAACCGGCACTTTCACCTGCATTGCAGGAGGACAACAAAACTTCTAGTTCTTTTAGAAACGTGTATTTTTGCATTAGTAGGGTTGTATTTCTTCAGCGCATCTATTAAATATAACTCTAAACTACAGTGTTCCAATTAACTGACAAGAAAACAATTCTAATTCTGCGAGTATGTTTGAATTTGAAATCGATTAATGACAGATGAGACAGCACAATTAGTACCTCAACAGCAGAATGCAGAAATTGTTAGGTGAAAGGGTTAATGAACCGGTATAATGGATTCAAAGAGTCGCAAACATGCCACTTCTTTATGAAACTGTATACGGGTTACATTTGCGGGTTTCTATATAATATAGCGATTGAGCAAATCATATTTAGGGGTATTATACCTAATGCTGCTGTAGATAAGTGATAAGTGAAAAGGATTGGAACCGGTAGTTAAACCGACCACTGTTTTTATTTCTGACTGCGTGCTTATTGCTGCTAATGCATTATATGGATTTTAGAGTTACTCAAAACGTATAACCGATTGAAACTGGTCTGATCTGATAGAGTGCGTTAGTCGCTGTGGAACCACTCTCGCAAAGCCCTCCATTACGGAATGTTTTAATGAACTATAATCATGATGGAATGTAATTACATGACTATTGTAAATTTTAATGGAAATTAAATCTGTTCAGTTGGATAACTACTCTATATTAATTAATTGTGATACAATGAAAAATAGATTAAGAACCAACTAAAAATAATTGTTGATGATGTAGTTCCAACGGAATATATAAATTTAATTGAATTAAAACGGATTGAATAAACTAATTCAGTAGATCACAAACATAACCTGTTGAATTTAAAATTTAATTAAAAACTTGTTGGTAATAATTTAGCAATTTATTCGTATCTAACAACGAAGGAGTTTTGTTCTAATAGTGATAAACTAAAGTCTTTTTTATTACAGTAGCCGAGATAACTAATAAAGGAAATGTTAAGGAGACGCAGAAGGATGAATCTAAAAATTACCGGAGCATATGCAAGGAAGGTCCCGTGGCCTTAGTCCAAAGATTTACTTGGAGTTATTGATGGAACCTTTTTGCATTTACCTGCCGTAAATTTTGACTTTCTCTTTCACATTAGACATAAAATACTGGGATTCTTTCATCCACCTAATGGTTCGGCGCCCTTACAATTAAAGAAATTAATTTCACCTTCGTGGTTGGTCTTTAAAGGAGTAATTGTTCGCCTTCCGTGTGGGACGCGTCGGACGCCTTGTCTTGGCGAGACTCTTTCTAAATCTTCATTTTGCTCTGTCCTTCCAAACCTTTCGCTTTTAGAAAGTTCACTTTGTCTTCCTGTTAGTAAATCTATTTATTAGCGCGCTCCTTCGTCCGCGTCCTTATTCAACCCATTTTTAAAGCAATATTTCTTGTTTCCGTGAATTCCTACGTGTCCTAAATTGCAAAATAGCGGACGAGGTTAAGAGAATCCATCACAATGACGTATGTTATACCTGTATACGGACGCTATCTCTGTCTTGGTTAAGCGCCATGCATCATCCTGTCTCCTTCGCCGAAGAACATTTGTCTTCGTGCTGACTGACATGGTACAGTCGTTCCAGAAAAGGATTTCTTTGTTGCTTGTCTTATATTGCCGAGGTGCAGCCCCGCGATTTCCGAGATTGTAGTTCCTTTTTTGAACATTAGCCCTAATTGACTTGATCTTTTTTATGAGCCTTCGGTGGCTCGTGAAAAGTACAAAACAAAACTAATAACGTCCGACATTGTGGCCGGGTACTTCGTTTAGTAATAAGAGCGTGTGCCTCTTGCGCCCTCTGTTATTTATTTCCATAATTATAATCACCTCCTTTGTAGTCGAGGTGCAGCCGCACTCGTTTTGCATAATAATCGCTGTCACTTCACCTTTTTTTAATCAAGTTTAATTTATTTTTCTGTCAGTTACAAGAGGCGACCTGGCTCTCCTTTTTTTGGTTAGTGAACAAGGGACGTCCGCCGCGACATTAAAATATGAAATCAAAGTAATTTTTCCTCGGAGCATGATGATCAAAGCGAACTGAAAATAACAAACAAAGGAAGAACTTGAGAGTATGAACTAACTTGCATTTTAAAAGCAGATGCATTGAAATGCATTCCATCGATCGTTAGTTTCAGGAAGATTGTGTTTCAGACTTAATGCTTTACAGGAAACAACATCGTTATCAGCGTTTCAACAAACAAGCTTCTATTAATTATTTAGAACAAACTTGCATCTGCATTTAAGTTGCTCATTGTTTAGAGTAACTAGCTTGGGGTGTTTCAAAACTTTTTCGTCTTCCTATCTAACCTTATCGGTTCATTGATTTCCATTTGACTCTAGACACAGCAAATGAATGTAGACTAATCAGGAGTTCAAATCGTATTTAAAAGAACTCTTCAGATGTAGTACTACTTAAGCTATTGCGAATAAATGAAAATTGTACCTAAAAAACTATTGGAAAACAAACTGTCGTTCAAGTTGACGCAGTTTTCAATATTTATCGAGTCGGCTGTAAATAATTAACTGAAAGAGGCTTGAAGTCATGAATAAATCATTTTAATGTGTTTGATTGGACTCCAAACAGATGGTGGCTTAAAAATACCCTCTTAAAAAATTAAACTTCTGCCGCTGCCACCAAAAGCTTAATTCCAAATTGTGGCCATAAATAATTCCTGTTGTGACAGAAACAGCAGTTTGAAAACACGTTAGAATTATTGCAATCAATGCAATTTGTTATAATTTGTGTTACCAACGACGAAATAAACTAATATAGTATATTTAAACCGGTTCCATTCAGATACTAATTTCAGTAAACAAGCACCTACGTATTGAAATTATGATTATAACTATATGTGAGAATTGTAAAACTCAAGAACTTGACTAATATTACGATCCTACAAATATTATAAAATATATAAACGTAGTTTTTCTTCAACATTATCACAAAAGCAGCAAGTAAATTGAGATTAGGTGAAAGCAGTAGAAGTTTACAAGTAATCAAAAAAGGCACTTCGTGACAATTCGTCTATATTCAACACAATATTAACTACTAGAAGCTGAAGTCGTTGTATTGTAATTCTCAAAATTACTAACTACAATTCTAATAATAAATGATACCACTGCTACTGTAGCATCTAAAAATGAAACATTAAAGTAGAAAGTGCGATATATTTAAAATCAAATTGTTTTAACCAACTAGATAATGTGCAAACAAGGGGCGTCAGAAATAGAATAACGTATGAAACGTAAAACACTGTTTTCAATGAATTTAAAACGGTTTACTGTAGGTTACTTAAATATAATATAAAATAGTTTGAGTATTGTCTAGTAGTTATTTTGCATTCTCCTGTACGATGAATTGTAATTTTAAAACGAAAACCACAATGCTCTAATTTCTGGGTTACAAATAACGCACTAAACAAAATTATAAAACGTTTAATTCCGACGTGCTTAAAGGGATTTAGAAAATGTACTTGTATAAAGGCCAAAGCAAATGTTTCAAAATTGAATTATAGCAGCGCTGTCACCCAAGCATATATTATCCAAAATCGAAACCGCTAGCCTGACAATTTATTTGCAACTTTTTTAAATTGTTTTTCAAACAATTCGTCTTAGACCTAGGCTAGAAAATATGAATTTCAATGTTAAAGAGATTGTTAAAAATACTGATCTAAAAATTAAAACTAAAGCTTCAAAAAGGTATGACATGGCGCTGCCATCAAAAGCATGTTTAACTAACTCTTAAGCCTTGCCATTTTTTCAGGTAATTATATAAATTTTTGGAACATAAATAGTCTAGCGCTGCCACCAAATAACGAAATAACAATCTTTACAACTTTTTACTAATATGTTATAAATTATGATTAAAAAGTTGATTGAAGGCAAACAATTGATCAACAATGTCTGATATCGATCGCATTACTGCAATGCCAGTAAGTTTCGGTCTGGGTTTACATAAGAAAGTGAACAGCATCTGGGTCTGAGAAAGCTGCTTTACATACAGTTAAAGCTACTATAAAAAACTTTGATTTAAATATAAAAATATTTTTAATAGTGAAGAGCAATAAAAAGTTTGATATACCATGTGTTTAACTGGAACAACTTTAGCCCACCTTTTCCCTTTATCCTGTGCGTTAAATAAAATTTGATATCAAGAATATACATTGAATCTCTATCCGCCGGTAAAACAATGATAAAAATCGCGTCAATTTTATCAATTGCAAAACAACATTAGGGATTATCATAAACACGTGCGGAAATGGAAACATCTATTATTATTGAAGCTTATACAGACTGCGTAAGCCCATCGTTGTAAGAGGTAATGTTTGGCAAAATTAACGGGTTTGCGTTATGCACAACAGGGCTCGACTCTGCATGATACAGTATTAGTGCGTAATCGCGCTTGATCTTCCTGCTGGTGTATGATGTATGTGTGTGTATAGCCTTGTTGCTTCTCTACTGCGGCTATAACATGACAAGTACCATTAATTTGATCCAGGAACTGGGAACCAGAACCCAGTGCTGACCACACAGGAAATTAGAAAAATGTCTGAGCCTAATTGCGATTCGAACCAGGAAACTTTTGGACTATTACGTCGAAAGCCCCTAATTCACATCTAATATGGAAAAATTCCAAAACCTGCCCCCACTTCCTAAATTTGAAGTTAGCAAATAAGGAATTCTGTAAAATAGAAATTTTTAATAATTATTTTCCTGTAAGGATATAAATAAAAAATCCACTAAGAGAAATATAGGCAGTGAAAAATAATGTAAACTTAACCTCAACCAAAAATTTAAACTTACATAATAAACATTACCTTCAGTAATACCAATGTGTGTATAATTAAATGAAAACTGTTACAGGTATTACATCTAGGGCACATAAATTTAATTTTAACTGCTGAACCAGCAAGCAATGCTTCACCCTCTGTGTGGTAACTTATGCTTATAAAAATAATTCATAATAATATGTTGAGATACAAGATATGTAATTCATACAAGTAGCACTTCATTCTCTTCAAAACGGAAAAATAGAGTTTGAGAATTTACGAATTATTAGTTATTAAAAAAACGAACCCATATGTAATTGTATACTTTTTTGTAAACGTTCACACTATCCCCCTCCCCAGGCCATTCATGTAACATGCACCCTAATCTTAACTATGTGAAATACGGTCGCCTCAGGTTCGAACACATGGCCGATTGAACCGCATTTCACTGTGACTTCGACTGACAGCGCTGGTTCGCACTGCCGATTCCAAATATAATTTTATACTAGAAAAGCTATAGCGGGAAAGGAAACAAACAGATTGTTGACGTTTTCGTGTCTATGAAATTGACTGCAAAGGCGTAGCACAATTGCACATTTAAATAGTAATTCAATATTAAATTCAACGATTAAAGTCTATCTCGTGAGCTCTAATTCAAAATATATTTATTTCCAGCGATAGCGCAATCCCGGGTAGAATCTTATCCTTAAATTATTGTCCATTTTTTATTACTTTTTAATGATTACTCATACTGATACTTGCTATTATTTAGTATTTTTTTGAACCTAGTGATTCCCAAACTAAATGACATAAATTACTAATTGTAACGTGTGGCAGGTGCTGCCGTTTGAATCAACTCCTTTCAAAAACATAATTTTCTTATTTTAGCACTTTGTTTTCTCATTTGAAACCAAGTTCTGTAATATGTGCTTACAGGAAAGGCATCAAAACCTGTAATATGCGCTCGAATCTATAGAACGTAAATAATATGTTAACAGAATATTATACAATCTCAAGTATTGCATTACATAACTGCAAACTATGCTAATTTTCTGCAGAGTTCTAGTATCGACCTTAATTGTATAGAAATGCTTAGTAAACCCTTATACGGTTATCTTATATTACTCCTTCAATTTCTATTTAACAGGGCGCTGTTTTGGGCACATTTTTGATAATAATAATCACTTTTGGAAAAGACCTTTAAGATGAAATTTTCAAATATATATTCCATATGAAGTTGTGACTCAGTAACGCAACCAAAACATAAATTTATAGAACCAGATTTATGATTAGGATAGTAGAGCATAGTCATCATAGGAGCTAGTAACTTCTCCTCCTCCTAGTTTCGTTCTTTAGTCATTTGCCCTTTGCCCAACGTCCTGTGATTTCCATAGCCATAGTTCTAGTAGGTCTATTCTCTAAAAAACATAACAATAATATCATTATTGTCCTACACACTGTATCCAGTACTTTCTGTGTAAATCAATTTTATTTTTGGATGCACCAGCTGCGCGCGATGTAAATATGCACAACTGTTAATTAATCAAGTAAATTTATATTGCTAGATCGTAACCAGCAACGTGTCACCGAAGAAGACTGTTTTGCGAGCAGTAGGCTATAGAATTCAGAGGAGGCCAACCTTTTCGGGCGGGCGGTGAGCCAAACTTAAACAATACGTATGCTTGCTGGGCCGAAGACTAAAATGTTAAGAACTACATATATACAAGCACCCATTCTTTATTACTTATTGCATAAACAAAAAAAAATAGAGAAAACGAAACACTATTTAGCATCACTTTATTATGTTGTAAGTGTAACTAAGAACTGACGGGGACCGCCACGCGCGCCTTCTATATACCTGGGCCGCCTAATTCTCGAGCATGCCTGCTGCTTCTGGTCGCTGTCGGGTCGGCGGCACGCTACATAGATCAGAAAGACCGTTCGGTCGCCGTATCTTCTATATACAGTTCAAAGGACACCACAGCAGCACTCTTTCGTCAGCGGGCGGAGTAGTATCCTGTGATATTGTTAGTAAATAACTGCAACTGGAAATTATTGAGGTTTGTGTAAGATAGCCTGGCTCTTTTCCATTTTGCTATATTTTTATTATTGAGGCCGCTGCTTACTTGTAGATTGTGGCTATACTTTAATCTGCGAATTCAGTAAAGTTTTGTGTTTCAGGGTAAGGCTCACGGGCCGCAGACTATTGCTTGGTGGGCCGGATGCGGCCCGCGCACCGCGGCTAGGTCATCCCTGTTATAGATAGTCTTACAACAATATAACTGTAAGGTATTTAACTTTCTGATCCTCATCGAAAATTGATCCGATACACACAAATACATGTTTTAAATATTTAGAAAAGTATGCAATGTGTCTGCTAGTCAAACTTTATTATTGGAATTTTGAAAACGGTAAGAATTTGCAACTTTGATAAAAAAAAAAGAGTCACATATGAAGAAATTTTCATTCTTCAACTATAGATAAAAAAAACACGAATTAATATAAGACTAGGTACTACAGTTAGCCCTAATATTATTTGTATGAAAAGTAAAACAGTTTATAGGGTTCAAATATCAGTTTATATTTACAAAACATAATGATGCCGGAGCTGCCACAAAAATCTTACAATATTCATAATCAAATGGTGTCCTTGTAGTTGTTCCACATTAATTTGTAATTTATGTTCGCCCAATTGTCGGTTCCCAAACAGTTACTTGGAGAACAAATTATTTAGTTTAGTACAAATTATGAGCATACTAAAACAATTTAAAATTGTTAAACGGGTGCCAAAACTATAGTGACTTAAATACAAAAATATACCGTTGAAAAATACCATCTAGCCAAACTTTTACAGTAGGTTACTTGTTTGAAAGATAAATTGGCACACAGCTAAACAGAGAAAATAAAGCTACTAAACAATGAATGATCCCACCGCTGCCACCAAATGCACGTGTATAGCAGTTAAGTGAGATCCTAAACTTGAATTTAAATGTTATGTTTCTGGTTTTATTCCCCTCTTTTGCTCTGTTTCTCTACTTACTAAAAGGGAAGCTGACCTAGAAACAAATTAAAGCTTCTGGAAAAGTCAACACTTTTACAGCTGCTGTCAGAAGCTATAATGAAAACATTTACATTGATGTTAAAAATTACAAAGTTAATAAACGTTTCTGAACTTTTCCACATATTTTTGCATAATTTGGGTTGTTTTATCTTAAATTATTTGCTTGTAATTACTATATCGCAAATATCATTCCTAATTATCTCGGATTCATGTGTTAATTGATTATTCATTCATTTAAGGAAATATAATCAAATCATTAGAAAGCACCTAAGATTCCGGTAACAATATTTAATAAATACTTCCAACAGTATTTCTAGTATACAAACATATAGATAGACAGATATTTATCCGCTCGTGGAATTTCGTCAAAAGTTGCAAAATGACATTCCAGGAGAAGTGAACTAAGCTACCTGAAGAAAAGCGATTTGAAATCATTGTTTCGTTGTTATACTCAGGCATGAAGTTATTATAAATATACATGATTTAGAAAATTCGACAAACGGCGAGGCATGCTGTCAAAGAAATCCTCAGATTTATCCCAACAGAAGTATTAAATCATCGGAATTAACCAAATTACGTTTACTAACGAATCATGCACCGCTTAAAACATAAACTGCCGTGGAAAAGAAAATTCTGGGAATAAAGCTAGGTAACAGGAAAGCTGTAGTATGGATAAGACAAACGGGAGTTAAAGATTTAGTTAAATCCATCACAAAACGAAGGAGTTGTGGGCTGGACACACAATTAGAACGAGAAACTAATATTATACAGATCAAAATAGCGATAGACTAGAGAATAAAACAAGCAATAAGACAGGTCGGGAAACCACCATTAAGACGGGTGGACGACAACAGAGGAGTGGCCGGAAAACAAAAGCACAGACCAGAGAAGAGTGGAGAATTAAACGGGAGAGCTACAGGGACAGAACAAGTTTTAAGAAGAAGAAGAAGAGCTGCTGGTGCAGGCGTGAAATGAGAAACGGCTTAGTTTGATACTTAGAGGATGTAGAGCACCGAAAAAGCTACTGATTTCCAATAAGTAAATCTACCACCGTTTAGTATGGGTCAAAAACATACGAACTGACCATAGAGCACTTACAGAAGGTAGGTAGTATTTAGTTATGAATCAACCTTTAGCATTAATAATTGTTATGTTCATTTGATTTTGTGCCACTCTGTTTGGATTAGAGTCATACTTTAATTGCCGCTTCGCAGGAATTAAAATTCAATTTTAATTTCCATCTTCTTATGTCGATTACAGTTTTCGTTATTTTTCTCTTAAAATTTAATTTTACGCGTTAACTTGCAAGATTGTAAGTAATTGAACCCTTTTTTTTAATGTAACAAGAAGCGACCTCCAGTCGCCGATTGACCTTTTTTGTATTACTAAATGTATAGAGTAATTATATGTATTGTGCTATTCGTGTAAACTCCGACGCCACTGGCCACGTAGTCGTTTGGACAATTTAAATAACGTGTGCCAGCTGCGGCGAGTCCCTCCTCTTGAGCGTTCAAATTAACTGTTTGTAATATAGAGCTATTAAATTACCATTCGCCGTCATTTTTGTATTGTTATTTCCAGTCGTTTAATTATATATGTTTTAAAATTCCTTACATCTTTTATTATTTTGTATCTGTATTTGTGTGTGCATGAATTTTGCAAGTTCTCTAAACAGGAGGGAGGCACAATAAAGGTGAGTACAATCAGCTGTGATTTGGAAGCTCGCGCCCGCTAATTTTGTCCTACTCTGTACACGACCAGGAAGATTTCTTCCCGTAAGCGTTATCCGCGAACCCCCTACTCCTCTGAGCTAAGCTGCAGGCCTTTTTCCATCTATCCGATTGCGGGTCGACGAAAAAGCTCGTTTGGCCCGTAACATAATCATGCTGACGATTAAAAGTTGCAGTTAATCATTTACGCATCCGTTCGTTGGCACCTTTAAGGCTTCCACCACTAGTAAATTGTAAAAATTATCTGAAGTTTCTGCAACAGGACTTACCACTGCTACTGAAAGATATCCCTTTAAATATCCGGCAAAATATGTTTATGTGCGATGGTGTTCCAGCCCAGTTTCCAATGACAGTAAGAAATCATTTGAATAATGTTGTTAGGCAGAGATCGATTGGGCGAAGGGATCAAGAGTTTGGCTACTTAGATCACCAGACTTAAATCCGTTATGGCATGAGTTAAAGCAGTTGGTCGCCTACACATCAGTCTAGGATGATAATTGCCACAAAATAATGGAAATATTGCAAAATAAAACTCTAACTAGTGGAATGATCTTTTAGACTAAGAAAAGTTTGTTCTGTGGAATACCAACGCTCTTTGTTATATAGCAAAACTGTCGCAATCAACAATGAAATCCTATAAATAGCATGTACTGGCCACCTTAATTCGCAGACCTAAATCTAATGAAGAATAAAATATAATAGAACCAATGTCGATTCCCACAAAATGTAATACATGAACTTGGAAAAATGTTAACGTTTTCGGATTATCTATAATCCATCTTCAGTCTTTAATTCTACCAAGGAAATCGTCCCAATCCCACGGATTGAAAATGTTGACCAAGTACACATGTAGTCTTTGTAGTTGTAGGATGGTAAAATCTCGTTCCTTGTACCGTCTTTTTCGTTCACATTTCGGCCATGTCTTCTGAGTCATTGCTACCGCTTTCATAGATGAATAGGAAGATTGGTTGGGACCTGATGTTGATGAATTTGGGAATTAAATTTTCTTTGATGCCAGTTGATATAAACCAAATATTGTGATTGATCTGTTTCTTCTTGAATGAAAGATTTAGTCCACAAGTTCAAGAATCCTTCAAGACGAAACAGATCAATCACAATATTTATTTTATATCAACTTGCAACGAAGAAAATTTAATTCCCAAATTTATCAACATCAGGTCCAACCAATCTTCCTATTCATCTATGAAAGCGGTAGCAATGGCTCAGAACTCATGGCTGAAATGTGAACGAAAGAGATGGTACAAAGAACGAGATTTCACCACTTTTCAACTTCAAAGACTACATCTACATTTGGCCAACACTTTCAACTCGTGGGATTGGGGCGATTTCCTTAATAGAATTAAAGTCTGATGATGGACTATGGATAATTCGAAAACGCTAACAATTTTCCAAGTTCATGTATTAAATTTTGTGGGAATCGACATTGGTTTTATTATATTTTATTCAATATATCCCACTATGAGACCCCTGGACATCAACGAATTTTCCAACGAAGAACTTAAAACAAAGGATATGAAGCATCACATTTAAAAGAAAACCGAAGATAATAATTGCATTTCAAAGAAAAAACTAGGAAAATTTGTACATTCCATGCCAAATAAATAGATGCGAATTCATCATCCATAATTAAAGAGAATTAATCAAATATTATCAATAAGTTTAAATTTAAATAATCTATTGTATAATTTCAGAAAAGTTTTTCATTATGTTGTAGTTATTAGGTTTGCAAGTAGCGAATGGGTGTAACCTATTTGAATGATGTACGTTTAAACTTCCAAAAAACATTACAACTTCTACCGTTTGAGGATCCCACAGAATGCATTTTTAGGGTAGATCATAAATCCAAAATTCTTACAGGAATTTTCATTCTCCGACATCCTCCTTGTAGGTTCAGATAAAAAACTGCTTTTAAAGTGAATTAAATTTTGCCTTGCCTTTCCGCCGTGATTTATTTGCTGGGTCTACTTACACTACTAAAATTCTACGGCTTGGAAAAACTAAAGTAATTCTACCCTCATAAATAAGAGAAAAAAATAGTAAATTTCCATTAGAGCGCCCTCGCTAACTCTTATTATTTTATTTGCCACGTAACATGTCGAGGCAGAAACTAACAACGAAATAGGGAACAAAACAAGGTCTAAAAGCCCTGTTCTTGGGCCCAACAACAATAAAACCCAAACTATTTTTCGAGTTGCAACCAAGCTCGAGCACAGACCACGAAGCCGCAGGGGCGCTATATTAATCAATTCATAGCTTATATGCGACATGATAGTTTTAGACGGGATGCTCATTAATTACCGGGTCTATGTCGCCATCTGTTCTCGTGTCAAGTACGTGTTACCATTTAATATCTCCTCTATTGTTCCTCGTGTTCCGCTATTCTGCTTTATGCACCTATTAATTCATTTACCTCCGAGCAGTGATGTGCTATTCGCAGTTTTGGATGTCGCAGCACCAACTTCGCTCTAGTTAGTAACCCGAGGAGCTTACAAAGAAAACTAGATTTTTCGGTTGCCCCTTTTGTTCCTGGTGTTGGTTTCGTATAGACAATGCCTTTGTTAACCCCTACAAGGTACCTCATTTTAGCTGCTCGAGTTTAATAAGATTCCGGGAATTAAATAACAAGACAACGGGGAGGAAATGCAGTTTGGAGAATAACAAATTAAAATTATACGACATAAAATTTAATTTCTCGAGTAAATTAGAAAACGCTATTTTCAAATAATGAAACTGAGTTTTTGAAGCAAGGTCAAGCTAGGCTACTATCATTAGTTTCTAGAAGTATTTCACATAATAAAACTACTACCAAATCAGAACAGTAAGTTTCTCAAAAACACTACTTTAATATGTACCTAGAAATATTTCACATAATAAAACTACTACCAAATCAAAACAGTAAATTTCTCAAAAATACTACTCTAATATGTTCCTAGAAGTATTTCACGTAATAAAACTACTACCAAATCAGAACACTAAAGTTCTCAAAAATACTACTATAACATGTTCCTAGAAGTATTTCACATAATAAAACTACTACCAAATCAGAACAGTAAATTTCTCAAAAATACTACTATAACATGTTCCTAGAAGTATTTCACAAAATAAAACTGCTACCAAATCAGAACAGCAAATTTCTCAAAAATACTACTAAATCATGTTCCTAGAACTATTTCACATAATAAAACTACTACCAAATCACAACAGTAAATTTCTCAAAAATACTACACAACATGTTCCTAGAAGTAATTCACATAATAAAACTACTACCAAATCAAAACAGCAAATTTCTCAGAAATACTACTATAATATGTTCCTAGAAGTATTTCACATAATAATACTACTACCAATTCAAAACAGCAAATTTCTCAAAAATACTACTAAAACATGTTCCTAGAAGTATTTCACATAATAAAACTACTACCAAATCGCAACAGTAAATTTCACAAAAATACTACTATAACATGTTCCTAGATGTATGTCACATAATAAAACTACTACCAAATCAGAACAGTAAATTTTTCAAAAATACTACTATAACATGTTCCTAGAATTATTTCACCTAATAAAACTACTACCAAATCAGAACAGCAAATTTCCCAAAAATACTACTAAAACATGTTCCTAGAAGTATTTCATTAAGTATTTCCGTTGGATTGGTTTGCATCCTAACCGAAAGTAGTCGCTATATGGTCAATTTTTACGGAAAGAATTTCTTATCTACTTTTCGAATAGTACAAAATCTTCCTATTTGTGAATAATAATATGTCTGTGAGATAATAGCAGATAAAAAAGGATAACATATTATTATGATGTTTTGTTGAGTGACCTGCACATGAGCCCCACATTGAAGCGACAAGAAAAAGTAGGTATGCGTTTGAAAAAAGGGGAAATGTTGCTTCACTTGCACCCGTAATAAAGATGATCTCCCTTTCATATATAAAAAAACACCACAATGTTATTCCATAGGTTGTTGAAACAACACAAAAGGCACACTTCAAATAAAAATTTTAAAATAACTCTTATCCCAGGGTTTATAATATAAATTTTGGTAACTGCTGAATAATCTTTAAATTCTTGCCCTGGTTACGAAGGATACAAGGTAGTAAACATGAACTTATAAAATATGGATGCAATAAAAAAATGAATTAAATGTTAGTCCATCACTTGTTCATTTTTCTAAGTTCCTCGCAGAAAGACTTTGGACTGAGTATCTTCGTATTCGTAAAATCGTTTCACAAGGTAATTAACCCAAATATTATTTACTGCTTACTACTTCAGATGTTCAAATATATCAATAAACTCATAAATACATTGCACCTTTATATTTTCTTTTTAAATTGTTAACCCCAAACCTGCTTCACTTTTCAAATTGTTTTTGATTCGAAGTTACTTATTTGTTTTAATTTATTTTAAATTAAATTCGATTGCTATTTCAGTTGCAGTTTCAGAATACGATGCGAATATCTTCCAAATAATTAACAGGTATTAAAGTTTCGTACAACTTTTAGATGATCCCTAACCTTGAAGTGTGTTGACATTTTAAACGTCAAACGCAGATACAAACAGAATACGTCGAACAGAAAACATCTGAAGTCTACTGACGCTACTTTGATAGTCCCCCTCAAAGTTTCGATTTTCGGCTAATTTATAGAATTTTATCTATTTTTCACTCAGATAAATAACAAATGACGCTGATTTGAACTGTAACACTTAATAACATAGTTTTATTCAAATAGGATATAATAAACATATAAAATTACAATCTGAATTGATTCGCCAGACGAGCGTCTGTTCACATTAAAATTCCCATGGACTCTTTTTTTTTAACAATTAACCATGGCAACATTATAATATAAACAAAAATAAGTACATTTTACCAATAAAATGTGACTTCCTCAACCAATGGGAAAGCAGCATGAAATTAACCAAATCTTAAATATTTATATATATTCCTTATTACAAAAGGAACGTTTCAACAATTCACACTGCCTATCAATTATTTTTTTAACAAAATTCATATATAAATTTTCCTCCAAAATTACATGTTAGTTGACAGTTGTCGAACATAATACACAAATCTCATATATGTTGTTGTTTTCCAGGTGAAAAATCCATAGTCAAGTTTGATAAATAACTCTAATACCTTCATACAATATTACAACTAGGAACAACAAACTGAAACAAAGAATTCGAAGGGTAGACACTAGATCAACCAAAAAAATCAACGGAGATAACAAACACTAATTCAACATGAGCTTTGCTTAGTTTTAACAATTTATTTTACAGGTTTAAAGCATAAAATAGCTTGAAGTTATCTAAATAAGTTAATTTTCTAGTAGATTATCTAAATCAAGGTTCATATAACAAACCAATATATTAACAACGTTGGAGCACCATCATCTTTTAGGATTGACCAGAAGACGTAGCGAGGTAGTGAGGGATAACTAGCAGCAGAAAAGGGTTGTGGTAATCTGCTGTTGGTACTGTTCTATGGTGTAGCACGATACCATATTGCTTAATAGCAAAGTAAACGTGTTTGATTCAAAATAATAACAACATTTTATAAAAATGCTCAATATGCATATCATCATCATCATCATCAACAGCCTTTCCGTCCCACTGCTGGGAATCGGCCTCTTCTCTGCCACGTGTTTCTCCTCAGCGCTAAGGTAGAAACACGGGGGACCTACAGTTTAACGTCGAATCCGAACGACAGAAATTCCAGAGAAAGTTTTTAGCATTAAGATCCCACGGTTGCAAGCCGAATTGGGTAATTGTGTGTGGTGGGTTGCAGACAGATTTTTCTAAATCTGCATAGTTCTGCTTTGGTTTCGAACCCAAGCCAGAATCGACGTTTTATTCAGAAAGCGAGCGCTCTACCAACTGAGCTACCACCACACTTGCATATGCATATGTATAAATATAATTATAAATAACAAAGATACGAAATAAAACATATGTTAAACAATACTGTAACGCTAGCATTGCGGATTGAATAAAAGGCGTAGCAGGATAGGGACGACTAAATTTAAATCAAAGAAGAGATGTGTTGATCGGGTGATGGGTAATAAGAACTTTTACTCAGTACACTAACGAATTCATCAATATAGCTACAAAGAAGAGACAAGACGACCGGGTGGCGCAGTGGGCGAGAGTCCGCTTCGCAACCGGTTGACCCGAGTTCGACTCCCGTTGTGGCCCGAATTTTAATTAATTCTGGAGCAGCGGGAGTAACTCGGTAGCATAGTTGGGGGGGTTTTACAAGGGTGGGGCATGTTAGACTCGTGCATAGCGCTACGTGCGCTGATCCGAGGTAAGCGGGGTGGGACGATTCTT
>JABXWE010002926.1:0-41892 GCA_014611495.1 Limonius californicus | reverse complement strand
TCTATTAATCTAAGAATTTCCAGCGTAGTTCCTGTAGTTAACCTAAACCTTCTGTAAAAATTGTCGTTGTTTAACGTGTCAAACTTCGCTGGTATATTTGGCCTTCATTATATTCCAAATCTTCAAAATCCATTATAAAATTACGAACTTTAAATGTCAACAATTCTGACAGTGACATTTGCAAACAGCGCATGCGTTGGAGCTTTTAAGGGTTACTTAAATTTTTAAGCGGACGGTTTCGAAGGCTTAAATTTAAGGGACACTTACGGTATTTAAGTGAGCAGTTGTGGGCGGTGCAATGCATTTCGCTATTAAAGTGCTCCTTAAATTTTAAGTGTCGACGGTGCAATCGGGCATTAGTGGTTCTATTGTAACTTACAAGCCCTTGCCTTTGTTAGAGAAGTTGAAGGCTATTGAAAAACCTGAGGATGTCTCTGAGATTTAAGTCTCTTATTTCGGTAGGTGTGCTAGTCTCTTTCCCAAGAATGTTGTGTCTGCGTCGACCGGCAGCATCGCATCTGCATAGGATGTGTTCATACGTTTCTGCTGCCTCATTGCATAGGCGGCATATTCGGTCCTCAGCCTTACCAATCTTAAATAGATGGTATTTTAATGGAGTGTGACCTGTGAAAAGACCAGTGATGGTCTGCAGCTCCTTCTTGCTGAGAGACAAAGCGTTCCTTGCTTTGTTTTGCAAAATGGTTATAAACTGTTTTGCCTGACGTTGTCCTGGTGTGTTTTCCCAGTACGAGGATTTCATTTGTTCCTCCCATAGGCTGACCTCGTGCTTAATGTGGCTTTTCTGTATTCCACAACAAGGTTCAGGTCCAGTATATGCCGTTGTTGCACCTCTTTTTGCGAGTTCAGCGGCTTTTTCATTGCCTGGTATACCTTCGTGCCCTGGAGCCCACCATAGAGTTATGTGGTTTTTGCTGGCCAGTTGCTTGAGGTTGCCCAGGCATTCCCAAACAAACTTGCGTTCACAGCTATAGACTTTCAGAGCCTTTATTGCTGCTTGGCTGTCTGTTAGAATATCGATTGTTGCACCTTTATAACCTTTCCTGAGGTTTATTCTAGTGCAGAGGTTTGTGGCATAAACCTCAGCTTGGAAGATGGTAGTTCTGGTTCCAAGGGCTTCATAAATGCGGCAGCCAGGGCCGTATACGCCCGCGCCAGTGCCTTCTTCCCCCATCTTTGACCCATCCGTGTACCATTGGAGCGATCCTCTTTTAAATGGAGGCGCTCCTGTTGACCGTGTTTCTCGGTCCGGAACCGGTCACAGGTTGTTATGACTTACACCGTCGGGTTTTTTAGCAAAAGTAAGCATCCAATTCAGTATCCAAATATCCCTTCAGCCCTAAGACCAGTTCCTCACAACGAATTTTTGCCAATCCCAGTGCCCCAAAAACATATACTCTAGAGCCAAAAACGGATTTGAAAGACTTTGAGCCACAATCTGGACCATCAAATGATACGTCCACCGATTATGAAGAGTGTACAGCTGATTCAGTTCATCGACATCCTCACCTCGTTACTCAGTCGGAATTGAATGCTCTCATCGGGGATTTGGAGTTACCTGAGAGTAAATCTCAACTTCTTGGATCTCGACTTCAGCAGTGGAATCTCTTAGAAAAGGGCGTAAAAATATCTTCTTACAGTACCAGGCAGTCAACTCTGAAATGACTTTTTTCAGAAGATGAAGGCTTATAGTTCTGCTCTAATTCAAATGCATTGATGTTAGAACTGAAGATGCCGTGTGACCTAGACAAATGGAGACTGTTTATAGACTCATCAAAGAAAAGCTTGAAAGTTGTCCTGTTGGCCAATGCGAATGAGTTTTGCATACTCTGTGGATATAAAGGAGACGTACGAAAACATCAGCCGAATCCTTCATAAAATCAGTTATCATGATTATAAATGGAAACTTTGCGCTGACTTAAAAGTTGTTGCTATACTCACGAGCCTGCAATCAGGCTTCACAAAATACTGCTGCTTCCTTTGTGAATGGGGCAGCCGAGCCCGAGACAAACATTACATTGTACGGCACTGGCCTCTGCGAGAAAGTTTTACTCCCGGTCAGAAAAATGTCGCTCACGATCCTCTGGTCCCGATGGAAAATATTTACTTGCCGCCTTTGCACATCAAACTCGGATTGATCAAACAGTTTGTGAAAGCAACGGACAAGACAGATGATGCATTTCAATTTTTGAAAACTAAATTTCCTCGTCTTGATGAGGCTAAAATCAAGGAAGGAGTTTTCGTGGGCCTCCAGATTAGACAACTTTTCCAAGAATCGACGTTTATTAAACACCTGAATCAAAAAGAAAAACGAGCTTGGCTTGCATTCCAAAACGTGTGTGAGAACTTTTTGGGTAACAACAAAAGTGAGGATTATGTCGCTTATGTCGAGGAATTACTGTCAGCGTACAAGGCCATGGGGTGTAACATGTCTCTTAAAGTGCATTTCCTTCACTCACACCTGGATATCTTCCCTGAAAATTTAGGAGCAGTTTCTGATGAACACGGGGAACGGTTCCATCAAGACATCACTAAGTTGGAGAGGAGATTTTCAGGGAAGTGGAACGCGAACATGTTGGCAGAGTACTGCTCGTTTTTGGCACGAGTTAATTTTTTCAAGAACCATTTTAATTATCGAATAAAATAACCGATTTGGTAATTCTGAATTGAAGTGAAAACTTGTTTTTTCAGTGACAATGGAGTCTTTTAGGAGCGCGTTCTGTTTCCGTTTCCTTTTCGACGTAGTTTGCTGTTCAAATGCTTCGCCGTCATCGCTTTCTGACACTAGCTGCTGCGATTTTTCTATCATGCCTTTAAAAACATCTCTGTTTCTCTTGTTGATTATAGTTTCTATGGTGGCACTTATTATGGAGACACATTCTGTTATACCAACTTCTCGATATTGTATAATTTTATCTGCTGGTTCTAAACATTCTAGAATACTTTTCATCATTACTAGTATAAATCGGAAAAATTGTTTTTTCATAATATTCAAAAACCCTTCACCTTGAACGATATCCTCACCATCAAAATCATGTGATCTCTTAGAAACATCTTCGAGGACCTTAAAAATCTCCTGATAATGTTCAAAAATGATTTTGGTTACTTTCAGGTGTCCCCTCCATCTTTGCGGTAGTAACCGATCAACTTTTCGCCCATGGTACCAAGCATTTATTTTTCGGCGACTCATAAAGCAATATAATGTAGAACACTGATAAAAACAACTGTGTAATGCATTCTTCACCGTCCATAGCATTGATAACAACAAGATGAAGTCTATGGTTGGCGCAGTGGACGTAAGGGACTTGACGATTTATTTTCTTCTGCATTAAAGCTTGTACTTCACCATTTTTCCTGACATGACCGACTCGCCATCATAACATTGGCTTAAAATATTATTAAGAGATAGTCCACACTCCCCCAATTCGTTCATTGTTAAATTTGTAAAAGTGGCAGCATCAAATTTATCAGAGGTTCTTATGCACAGTAATGATTCGTACGGTTGCTCACTTTTACATAACGTATTTCAGTAGCTATACTTTATCGGCCATTCTTGTCTTTAGTGCCATCTTCTAACAATTGAAACATGAAACATGTGCTGATTTATCGTCATTGAGAATATCTTCCTTGACAATTTCGGCCAAGATACGTATTATTTAATTTTGAATTTCCGGTGAATGATAATTCGCGTTTTGAGGCATTCATTTGTAAACATCCGACAGTTTTTCATCACTGGCAAAAATCAGTTCAACCGGTCCTGCTGAAATTTTTGCCAGGGGAGTTGCCGCTTTGGATAAAACAACGAAAGCCCGTATGCCAATCGAAGAGTCTGCGAAAAGAACGTTAAGAAATCAGAAAACCAAAAATAACCTAAAAAATCCGGATGCACTAACTGATCTTCGAATAGAAGGTATTTATTATTGCTGTCTTTTTTGCATCTCTTTTGCAACCTGCATCACATGGAAACTTTTTTTATTATTTCACTTAGAAAATAAGTAATTAGGATAATCGTCCCTGTTTGTTTTAAAACAGAAAAGATGTAATGTTATCTATTTTCTAGGTGATTGGTGTACAACCGGCGATCCAAGATATGGTCGGTTCCTTCTCCATGACAATGATTCTGAAGGAAGAATAGTAATATTCGCTACTGATGAAAGTCTTCGACTTTTATCTACGGCCTCGGCATGATCCATGGACGGAAATTGTCATTTAGTTCCAAGGCTCTTCTAACAACTGTATGTAATACGAGTAGCTATTGATACGGTATTTATCATAGCAGTTTACGTTTTGCTACAATGCAAGAGTCAAAATACGTATGAAGATATGCTCCATGTTATTATGGAAAAATGTGCTACTAGAAACTTATATCCAGACCCATTAACTATAAACTATAAACACTTGTTTTAGAAGTAACATAAAGGGAAAGTGAAGAGTTTAATTTGTTTTGTGGCATACTGGACGGCCTTGCGTTTTTGCCTCTTGAAGATGTACGTCGGGGCATGATTTATCTACGCACTATTATGCCTGCAACAGCAGCAGAATTAGTAGATTATTTTGATGCTACGTATGTTACAGGAATATTTCGTCGGGCAGGAAATCCTAACTTAGGGCCTATGAGGTTAAGGAATATTCCACCTTTGTTTCCTCCAGAAACGTGAAATGTCCACGCTGCAACACTCGCAGCGGAGGACAGAACCAAAATCCGAGTAGAGGGGTGGAACAATCGCCTTTCCAATATAGTTGGACACAATCATCCAACTACATGCATTGTGCGAGCAATATGTAGCAGGTAACAAATTTTTAGAAGATTTTTTTAGGGCCATCGGCCACACCATTAGGTTTAGATAATTTATTATATAAGCTTATATATTGTATATATATATTGTAGAATATATTATACTAAATATATTAAATAAATATTGACTTTAATCTGAGACTGTTGATTATTTGGATTTTTTTCCTATGTATTTTTTTTCCTGGATTTTTTTCCTATGGTTTTTTTCCTTGGGCTTTTTATACGCCCACCGGTTCGTCTAGAGCAGCGATGTCTGTTGACTTTACAGCTGAAGTCGACAGCGTTGACGACTCTTTAGATTTAGAAGGTTTAGGTCCATCGTCTAGACAATTACCACTTTGCTGTTGTTGCCAATTATTTCCAGTAACTGGTTTCTTAATCACAAAATTGTCAATTTTTTAATTTATTTGCAACACTAGAACACACATACCTCTTACCTCAACTGGCATTTGGCAACTGGATGACGGCGGGTGCGGTGCGGGTGGTAAATTGATAGCGTGTTGCTGTACCGGCAATCGGCATGCAGCGAGCAGTAGTACTCCGCAGTCGCGGGTTACAGTTCTGACAATCGAAATTCTAAATATTATTGTTTACGGATTCTTGGAAATACCCATTTTATTACTATATATATATATATATATATTATTATTATTTATTGTGCACTAAAAGCATCTGTACATTTGTTCGGTTGAACAGGTATGCAGATTTGTGACGCGTCCTACACCTCGCAAATTTACCTGTTATACGGTAGCCACAAACAGTTTACGTTTAAGATAGCCTTTAAGCACTAAACTTCATTTGTAAATAAATGTTTAATTGGTATCTTTTTAGTTTAGTCCTTCGAATTCACTCTGGGGCTTACAACCCCTAACAATCAGTATTACCTTAAATTTGGTAAATAATTATACCTATTCAAAAAATAAATAAATAAGGTCTATGATAACTCAAAATAGGATACTATAGGAATTTCTTAATTTTTAGTTTAATTATTATCCATACGCACAATCCTAGGGGGGCAAAGCACAATCCTAAGACGGGGGAGGCAGTAGCCGCCCTGCTACCCCGCTGGCTACGAGCCTGAGCCTTCCTTTCAAAACGGTTTCCCGGTGGGTCATTTTCAGAAACACTAATCTAATCCTTTTCAAGCAACCTTGAGATGATCATTCGTAATTCTTTGGGGAGCTTTGAATTTGAACATATTTCTTAATGAGAAAGAACTAGATTTCTAGCCAATTGTTTCTGAAAATCATTTTATCTTGATACTATCCCTGTAACTAGTTTACAGAACATGGTGGTGACATCAAGCAGCGTGAAGAAAATTGCCATTGGACCACTTACGAGTTCTGGGACTGAGGCTATATAATTGCTGCTTTTTTATCCAAAATATCAAGGCCACTGCTAGGAGCGTTTTTGTTCATTTATTATTATTTATACTCACAAACAAGACCGTTCAGAGAAACCAAGCTTCGCATATTTCTTGTAAACTTATCGAAGGTTAGAGTGTTGGAATTGAGCCGTGCATTGACAGACGAGGGTCGCAAATAAGCGACACCACATATGGAAGCATGAAAAAGAAAAGGACTCACCAATCTATTGCTGTTATCAAGTACTGTAGGGTAACTCACGGGGGGGGCCAACCCTTTCACTCCGTTGAACGGGCAGTTTCCGGGTAACACTTGGATGGAATAATTAACCCTTTGATTGGTCCGCTCAGGTGATTGTTAACTTCCACATTATTGTCCATTACATAATTACTTCTGTTTTAATACCATTTGAACACCTGAAAACCAGTAGCACTGGCGCACTCTCGAAAGAGTCAATAGATTAGGAATACCATCCACCTATGTCTCTGTGACACACGTTGAATTGCTTAGAACGTATATGTCACAGGATTCTGGAGTCTACCGCCCCTTGCAATTTCTTTAAACCTCGTGGCCAGCCACACTTATACAAGCTTTCAATATCACCTGGTCAAACTCCAAGAGCTCTCAGTCACAACCACACTCATATAACGAGCAATACTGATGAGCATTCACACTTTATCTAATTGTAGCTACATACCAGAATATTCATCAATCACTAGTGCACTAGATTAACTATAATAAGTATCTAGGTACAAGCATAGCATTACCCCAGATAGGCAAAATTCTTAGACAGGGTGTACAATGGGCCAAATGTGGCCTAAGTGCATAGAGATGCTTGGAAAACCGCGTCCCAGATCTCGCTCTTTCAAAGCAAGCAAGCAAGCGAGTGCATAGAAATGCTTGGAAAACCGCATCCTAGATCTCCCTCTTTCAAATCATCATCATCATCAGGTACAAGCATAACACATGCAACCCCAACAAGATGCCAAAACCATCTCTGACCTCACACACGGGCTTTCTTCCGTCCACTCCCTTACTTAAAACGTCTGCTCCGTATTTTCATATTCTTCAACCCGAGAATGCGACCTAGAATTCTTAATTAGTTACGCGCACATGGCAAATATAGAATTTATTCAGATATTGTTACACTTTAAAGAAAGAGTTTAGATTTTTTTCTTTGAATCACCAAAATATATACAGTTTATACCCAAATTAAATTTATACACCTAACACCACATTTAGATAAATTCTTGTATTTGTATTTGTTGGGAATGTTGTAGGATGCGGTTTTTCAACCATCTCTTTACACTTAGGACACAATTGACCTTCAACTTCAACAGCATCCTGCGACTCATCATCACTTTCTGAAGTTGAATGTTCTCGTTGTCTTGATGAATAAGGTATTGGGCCCATTCCGCGAACCACAGATGATCAAGGTGCATGCTGTGTGGAAAACCACTAGTTTTTTCTTCTTAAGAAGCGAAAAACTTGAATATATCGATAAGCTGATGTATGCAAACAACCACTAATGTGCCATCCTGGAGACCGCTGGCAATTTGAGTTCACGATATCAAGAAAAAACAGAAGACTACTCTTAGACACCAATCAACTTACGAATAGACCGAAAAGTACATAAATCCCCATCGTGCAGATAGGCTGCATTGAAAAGTTATATCATGAATTCTAGTCATGGAGGTCTCAGACTGCAAGTTAGCGGTTCACCGTTAAAGCAGCGTTTCTCAAATTTTTAGGTTTTGGGGCCTTCTTTCTTAATATGTTTTGAAACACGCCTCCCTTTCTAGAAAGATGGAATTTCCAACTTTCCCGAGTAATTGTGACAGTGGGACAGAACGTATAAAACCATGATGTTAAGTAAGGCTAGTTTAATAGTAAGCGTAGCAGCGAGGAGACGCATAATATTTCGTTTGTGTAATGTTGCACCTGAGTGATTTAAAATTTTTTCAAGTATGGAATAATATTTAACGGGATCTTAACGTAATTTCGAATGTACAAGTACATCTGCGTCTGCAGATAAAAAAGCTACAAACACTCCCAAAGCAAAAACTAGGAAATATTGTGAGCAGTATTTGAATTTCGGTTTAATAAATAGAGTCGTACAGTGTGTACCCAACTGTGAAGGAATGGTGCCGAAAATTTACGAATAGAAAAGAGGAGACTATGGATGAGCCGCGACCAGGTGCACGTGTACTGCATTAACAGAAAACAATATGGCATGTGTGGCCTTATTAGAGAAAATCGTCGAATTTCAATTAGAGATTCAGAAATTGTTGGTGCGAGTGTAGATTCTGTCCATAGTATTGTTCGTAATCTGGGTTACAGCAAAGTTTGTTTGCAATGGACAACAAAAATGCTTGCGAATAAGCTTATCTCTGCAACACCTCACAGACTATAGGCAAACTGGTGATGACTTTCTTCTGTCAATAGTTGCTAGTGACGAAACTCGGTGCCATTACTATGAGCCATCCAGTAAGTTATCGTCGATGCAGTGGAAACCTTCAAGTTCATCACCACCGAAGAAGTTTAACGCACAACCTTCTGCAGGCGAAGTGATGTTAACATTTTTTTTCGCCCATGAAGGGCCCTTATGGTAGAGTTTAAGGAACCTGGAGTAAATGTCAATGCAAATCTATACAATGAAGCTTTGCACAAGCTTCATCAAGCAATAAGACGGAAACGTCCACGAAAACTTAGGCGTGGGGTAATTTTGCTGCACGACAAGGCTAGGCCTCATGTTGCTAATGTGGTACAACAAAATCTTCAACGAAAGAAATGGAAGGTTTCAGAGCATCCACTCTATATCCAGAATCTATCGTATTGCAATATCCATATTTTTGGAACGCTGAAAAAGGCGTTAAAAGGTCGCATTTTGCGTCTGACGCGCAAGTACAGATAGCTGTGTAAGACTTCTTCAATCAGCAGCCACAAGAATTCTATGAGCAGGGTATAAGTCGGTTAGTAAAACAATGGGATAGGTGCCTTAACTGTGACTATAAGTATTTGTAATTAAATTGTTGAATAAATTTTTTATAACGCAAAGATAGGTTTCAATTGAACACACCTCGTAGGACAGGTCTTTGAGCTTAGACAGGAAATACATACGTTTTTGAAAGACGAAAATCTCAAACATGCAGAAAGTGTGTTGACGAACTATCCTTAATGAAACTGGCTTTCTAGGCTAACATTTTTGAAAAATTAAATACCCAGTTACAAGGAAATAATACTCATATATTTCAATTATCAAATAAAATTAACGGCTTTTCATGAAAATTGGAACTTTGGTTAAACAAGAACATACAAAAATGTTTATTAATTTAAACTTATCTTATCTTATCTAAACCTTTAAACGTTACTTCTTTGAAAATGATAGTATTCTGACCAAATACGAGTGGATAATAAACCCGTTTGAAGCACCTATAGATTTATCGTTTGAAGAAGAGGAACAATTCATTGATTTAACATTAAGCACAGGAAAGAAGAGATAATCTACTCCACTGTCGAATTTTAGATTAACTCGCAAGAGGTATTTCCAGCGTTCTTCAAGAGATCTATGCAGATTATATTGGCATTCCTACATTCTATCGTTGTGAAGTTGGTTTCTCCTTGTATAAAATCGAAATACAGAAATCGGCTCAACATTTTATTTGAACTACGGGTAGCGGTTACTCATTTAGAACCAAACTTGGACAAGTTATGCTGTTGAAACAGGCGTATTTAGGTCACTAGTTTGTTTAACTAAGCTATTAGTCAGTTTTATTTAGTTTTTGATTATATTCGTAAGTACATTATATAAGAGGGGGTATTGATATCTAGTTAGCCTAGGTAGTTAGGTTGATATGCTTACAACTATGATGTTTTATAAATAAGTTGTCAAAATTTGATATCCATAAGTTGAACGTTGATCAAACCGTGAATTTTTGAAAACCGCATGTGTGAGAAAACGATAGAATTTGAAAAAATCGAGTTTCGGTCAGTTATAAAGTATTTATTTTTGAAGGGGTTATCGGGCAAAAAAATTTTTGCTGATATGATAGAAACCTTAGGTGATCATTGTCCTTCATACGCCACTATTAAAAACTGGGTTGCGGAATATAAAAGAGGAAGGTCAGATGTGAAAAATGAGCACCGCCCTGGAAGACCAATTTCTGTGACCACTCCCGAAAACATTGATTCTGCCCATGATATGATTTTAGAAAATCGACGTATTGGGATTAAGAATATTGCAAAAGCATTGCACTATGAACATGTATATCACATCATTCATCACGACTTGGGTATGAGAAAGCTTTCGGCCAAATAGATTCCAAGATCCTTAAACGTTGATCAGAAGCGCGTTCGATTGAGAACGTCATAGAAAATCTGTTACAGGCCAATCGAGCTTTTTCGACGATTCGTAACTAACTTGGTGGAAAAGGGCCTACAGCTTAGCTCAGAGGAGTAGGGGGAGTTCGTGAAAGTCGCTTATGGGAGAAAATCTTTAGTTGTGTACAGGGCGGGTCAAAATAAGTGGGCGCCAGAGAGACAATAAGAGACAGTAAACTTTAAAACACATATAATAAAATAGTTAGAATGTGGCAATACAATAAAATGACACGAGTTATAGCGCAAAAGTTTGAATTACATGGTTAAAATCCTTGAACGTTCAGGAAACGCCGCCGTTGACGCACAAAATTTGTATTATAATGAATCTGTGTGGCCAATGGCGTAGTTTACGGGAAAAATACTATATTAATATCTTTTACCAACAATAAATGAATAGCAATTGAAGATCGCTTTTAGGTTGCATAAAAAAAGTTCAATATAAAGAAATTCTGCAAGTTGACGCGAGCAAAAGAAAAGGTTTATTTTACACTGCATAACAAAAAAACTGGTTCTTTACATTGAAGTTCGGAGAAGACGGCACATATAACGACGATTTCAACAGGCTGCTAACGATGAACGCAAGACAGGACTCTTCGATGGTATAAAGAAATAGCTGCAGAACCACGGGAGTTGGGCTTCGAAGTTGATCCGCCGAAAGGCGATTGGTCAATTCACCAAAGAATTGCCTTTTACTGGGGTTGAATCCAGTTATTCCTATTTAATCCGGCAGTAGCCGACGGACTGTTAAATACCCCTTGGTACAACAGTGAAACGGAACACATATAACATATACCCTGTACAAAAAAAAAACCCAAGAGCCGCCCCTGCAGCACTTAACGTAATTACGGCCCCCGTACGGGCGACCGGAGCCCCCAAAGATCGAAAATGGACTAACTTAAAAACGGAATGGGTATCTCGATTCTCCAAAAACATTGCACCACATTACAAAATCATATGGAATGTTCTAGAAAGATTTTGTTTTTAACGCGCGACTTCCAGGAAGCGTTCGAGGTCGAGCGCGGAAGAAAACCAAAAGTCTGCAATTTTGACACACAAAAACTATTAACATATCTCGAACGTCGAAAGACAAAACAAAATAAACTCAATAAACATTTGAAAGGTAAAAGATTTTCGACAAATGATGAAGCAATATGGGCCGTTGAGGAGTGATTTGCAGACTAAGACAAAGATTTTTTTAAATGGCTTAACATTACTTTCTGAACGTTCTGCTAAATGAATAAGTCTTAAAGGAAATTATGTTGAATAAATAAAATTTTGTTTTGAAGTATTGTGGCGTTTTATATGGTAAGCTAAGTACTTATCAAAACCCCTCGTATGAATCTTTTCTAAAAAAAATGATATGACATTTATTACTGTGAAAACAGCGGCAGCTTAGAAATTGGGCGAGTAGTTTGTTTACAGTGAGCGCTTAAAAAAAGCACTTTTGTGAAAAAATGGAAATTACACGTGAAGGTTTCGTTGGATGATTTTTTACGATGTTAGTAAAGGCCTAACTCAACAACAATGAGAATCGCTACAATTGGTTTGTAGATTTTCGTCGTGGTCGTGCGTCCGTCAGTGATGAATTGGTAAAGGTCCACCAAAATCAGTGGATATTCCAAAAAACATCGATGCTGTGCGCAACATGATTAAAGAAGATCGGCATGTGACTTACAATGAGATAAAGGCATACTTAGGCATATCGAAGACTGCAGTACATTCGATTTTACATGAACATTTAGCTGTAAAAAATATTTGTTCCCGATGGATTCCGCAGAATTTGGACGAAGCTTAAAAAATGGTTCGTGTTAATTGGTGCAAGGGAATGTCCAAAAAATTCGATCGAGGAACTGCAAATTCCGTATACAACATCGTAACAGGTGACGAAACTTGGATATATTCGTATGAACCGCAAACTAAGCAACAATCCACTGTTTGGGTGTTACAAGATGAACCGAATTTCACAGAAGTTCATTCACAAAGCACTTCCAAGAAAATGTTCGCTTGTTTCTTCGGTTGTACTGGACATGTCGCAACCATTCCTTTAAAGGATCCAAGAACAGTTAACGCTGAATGGTATACAATAATTTGTTTTCCAGAAGTCATCGATGAAATCGGGAAAAACATCCGAAAACTTCGCATAATTCTTTATCATGACAATGCCAGCTCTCACACAGCACATCAAGCAATTGATTAATTATTTACATACATAATCCTTAGCCTTTATACCTTGACGGTATAAGGCTTGGTGTCGGTAGGTTGTTATCTTTCCCCATTTTCGTTTTTCCGGCACCTCTTCTTCCATTCCTTCCTATCTTGTGCTGTTTGTCTCACTGTGTTCCAGTTTATTCCTCTTTCTTCCGCTGCTATTCTTACACCTCCAATCCATGTTTTTCTCGGTCTTCCTACTCGGTTTTTCCCTTTCGGTCTTGCTTCTAGTATATGTTTTGCCATTCTATTCTCACCCATTCTGTACGTATGCCCCAAACCAACCTCACTGTCTTTCTGCTATCACTTCATCTACTGCTTTCACCTTCAGTTATTCCCTATAAGTTGTATTTCTAATTCTATCCAGTTTGGTTTTTCCTTCTATTTTCCTCCAAAATCTTATTTCTGTGCTTGTGATTCTCTTCTTTTGTTTGTCTGTGATTGGCCAAGATTCGCTTCTGTACACCAACGCAGGATATGCTACTTTCTTCACCACTTCCACTTTTGTATCTTTTGGTATTTCATCTTTACCCAGGAAGCTAGTTTTGATTGCATTAAAGATTTTTCCACCTGTGGCTGTGCGTTCGTTTATTTCCTCATCCATTTTTCCGTTACTGCTAATGCATAACCCTAAATATTTAAAGTTAGTGACTTGTTCTACTGTCTTTCCTCCTATTGTTATTTCATGTTTCCTTTCTGTTGGTCCTACTATCATTGTCTTTGTCTTCTCTATATCAATTCTCATGTTTACTTTCTACATTTTCGTGATGTAAGTGTCCACACGATATTGAAGCTCTCTTTCTGATTCTGCTAAAATTACCAAGTCATCCGCGTAGAGGAACTCTGATATTTATACCATTTCCATTCTTCGTCTTCCTATTTTATATTTCCTCGTTACCTTTTCACATTCCTTGACTACATCATCTATAATTAGTGCGAATAATAACGGGCTCAGCACACATCCTTGTCTTAAACCTCCTGTTGTTACAAATTCCGTTGATTCCTCATTTCTGGTTCTTACTATATTTGTTGTTTTGTTGTACAAACTCTTGACCATGTCTATTTCTGTAGTATTTATACCTCTATTCTCTAACGTCTTCCATATGTCTTTTCTTCTAATCCTGTCGAAGGTCTTACATAAGTCTATAAAACACATATGGACCTCTCTTCCCTTATTTATTGCCATTCTCTGCCATTTGTCTGAGTATAAATATGTTGTCCTGCGCCCCTCTTCCTTTTCTAAATCCACATTGACTATTATCTATCGTATCTTCTAACTTATTTTTGAGTCGTGTTTCTCAGATTCTGGCCCATACTTTGCTTACTATGCTTAAGAACGTAATACCTCTATAATTGTTGTATTCCCTGCTATCGCCCTTTTTGTACAGAGGTACTATTACCCCGTTTGCCATTCTTTTGATGCTTTTTTTGATTTGACTATGTCATTCATAAGTTAAGATTTTTCCTTTTCCTACTTCTCCTATATTATATACTATTTCATTTCCAATGAGATCTTGTCTTTCCCAAATTTTATCTTTTTTATTGCATCTTCCAGTTCCATCTCTGATATCATCTCGGTATCTATGCTTTCATTTGCTTTCATTCCGTTTTGTTCGGTTTCGTTATCACTCTCTTCTTTTTCTTCGTCACTGTCTTCCAATACCTCTTCAAAGTGTCTCCTCCATCGTTCCATTATGTCTTCTTCCTTCGTCACTATTTGATTATTTGAAGGAAAAAAACATCGAACTAATGTCGCATTGTCCACATTCACCTGATTTATCGCCTAACGACTTCTTTGTGTTCCCGAATGTCAAACAAAAAATGCGTGGACAACGATTTTTATCATCCCAAGAAGCTGTTGAAGCTTTTAAAAACCATGTTTTTAAGATACCAATTCAGAGCAGAAAAAATGTTTCGAAAATTGGTTTGACCGCATGCAAAAGTGTACACATCTTAAATGCGAATATTTTGAAAAGCAATAAAACAGTTTATTCCAAAAAAAAAAAATTTTCTTTCCTAGTTTTTGTAAAAACTTAAAAGGCTTCTCTCGTATTAGTTTCAATATGCTAATTTTTGTTCTACTATTTTTCTGCTGCGCCCTCCTCTCAGAACTTTTGCGCCTTCGGTAGGAATTACCCAATTTTATTTATTGTGTAATTTGCTATTGTTTAAAATACCTAGCCGCTTAAACTTGAATTGACTATTATTTTAGCATGTTTATACCTAACAAATATTTACATTTAACCTTGGCTCCTTAAATGTGGGATATTCATTTACATTATTCAATAGTTCTTCTGAAAAAACCACACTGGTGCACGTGGTAAAATTGTGTACAACACGAACGTATTTGGATTCCCACACCTTGGTTATTCCAGATTGGAAACTGGAAAGATAGAGGTTCCCCAATACCGAGCAATTAAAATTTAAGTGGAATTTCAGTGACGTCAGGGAAGCATAAATTGGTGTTGTTTATTAGTTGGTTTTCCGTTTCTTTTCGCGTTAGGTGCTTCAAAGAATGGTAAAAAATGCACTGAAGATGTCGAGATGGTTTTCAGTGCTTCTAGCTTTAAGTTCAATATCCATTTCTGCCTGTAAGTAGAAAATTTACGTTTTTAATTGATAAAATGAGGTTATGATTTCACTAATATTGCGCAATTGGTATCAATTAATGTATTTCTGCGAAGGCAACCGTCTTATAATTGCCAAGCGTAATGAAATTGGTTTGGAAGCACCCGTGCCTAACACCATAGAAGCCACTGCAGGGTCCAATTTTTCACTAAACTGCGAATTGTGGGGCCCTTTCGGAGAACTGGTGGACGGTCAACTAATATGGGGCCGAAAAACCAAGGAATTAAGGTTTGCTTGTATTCTAGTTTGTTAATAGTATAATTAGGAATTTATTTTTACAGGTTTAGAAATGAAACCGATTTGTTAAACCTTGCCGAAGAAGGTTCTCCAGAAATCTTCGACCTTCAAAATCATGTAGATCCATATCATTTTAATGGCCGCAAAAATTTTACCCCCCTGAAGGTATCAGATCGGGGGCTGCACTTCTGCGGAAGCCTGAAGTATATGTTATTTAAAGTTATACTTATCAAGGTTAAGGAAAAGGAGGACGATCAATTTGTATCGACCATTTCAACATGTAATAAAGATAAGTTTAGATGCTCAAGCACTGGAACTTGCATTAATTTGCACTACAAGTGTGATGGGAAACCCGATTGCTATGATGGTTCAGATGAGCATTGGGCTTTGTGCGATGGAAACCCCTGTGAAGGTAAGTTGTCCTTGATATTTTATACAAAACGTATATTTCAGCAGGTGCACTACAAGTATGTTTGAAGTTACTACAAAAGTTGCATATTTGGGTGTTTGCTGTAGTTCTGGTTAAATTCTTCCCAAAGTTTGCATACTTTGTCGGATACGAGTGGAACACTGCATTTGTTTAATTTATTGGAACTTAAATAATTTGCTTAGGAATAGAAGTACAAATAAACCTGGAAGGAAAAAGTTTACGTTTTATTTAAGAGATGTCACAAACTTGGGTTATTGTAACGGAATGCATATTTTTACCTCATTAAATAGCTTATTTTTTTCTCAATGATACGAAGGTTGATGTACCGTATTACATCGATTATAAGATGCATGTTTTTCCCTATTTTTGTGTCTGTATTTATAGTGCGTTGTATATTCGATGGCTTCTTACCAAGGTAATCGCGGCTGACAAGAAGCTTTCTGGCTTACAACAATAAGGGTGCGTATTATAATCGATGTCATACAGTAGATATTTTCAAAAACTACATATATATTTAAGAAAAATTCTTCCAAAAATAACGAACAAGTTAAAATAAACTATTAAACAATCTGCAGCTGTTAAAAGTGTAAAGGTTTTCCTGTTATTGCATACGAAGTGCTCCCAGAAAATGAAAAAGAATTATTTGCATTTGATTTTTTGTTAATAAGAATTTTAATAAAATATTTCTACAGTTCTTGAAATATTTATGGTAATTGACAGTTAGCTAGCTATAAAGAGAAAAACAAGCTATTTTGATAGCTAAATGTAGGATATTTGATGGATATTTAGCTAGAAACGAAAAAACAAGCTGTTTTGACAGTTAAAATGTAGGATATTTGCTGGATATTTAGCTAGAAAAGAAAAAACAAGCTATTTGGACAGCTAAAATGTAGGATATTTAGCTAGAAAAGAGAAAACAAGCTATTTTGACAGCTAAAAGTTATTCGATTGTTTATTACATGTAAACTGGTCCTGCATTTGTTTCTGCTAAGTGGGGATTTCCTAATATCTCTACAGTTTATAAATAAAATTAATATATTAACCTCTGTATCCTTGAAATGAAAAAAAGTAATGAAAAAGTTAGATGTATGCAGATGCCATCCGAGAAGTTATGTTTCTTAATTGTCAGTTAAATTATTTTTATATAAGGATTGATATACATTTTTCAAAAACTATCTATTAATAGACATTAGCTTGCTTCTTTTTTTTTTTCGCTTTTTCGTGATTTCATAGTCAGTTTACTGAATCAAATGTTACTTTTGTCATTTATAAACCATTATATTTGTTTCCCTGTTCAGTTTAAGGCTTAGGGTTGTCTATTTAAACAATCGACAACTAATATAATATATGCCGAAATGAATTGGTGATAAGGTCTTGGTATTATTCTGATTGTAAAAACATCGGATAAATCTTGACAATGACGTTATGTGCATTTTGTTCTTAAAGGATGGTAGTGTGTAATAAAGTGAAAAAATTTGACTAAATTAAGTCCACTTATACCATAAACGTAGGTTGATTTAATTATATTATTCCACTAATTTTGGCAATTATTTGTCATAATTGTTTTACACTAGTTAAGTCTTGGATAAGTAATCTACTAGTTTAAACAATTACAAGGTGAATTGTCACATATTAATAAGTTGCAGTGACAAGAGAAATGCCTGCAAGGAAATCAATAAATGCAAGAAAATTTAATAATATAAACAATTTGACAACTTCCGGCTCTAAACTAGTTTAATAATTTTTTCCTCCTTCAAATGATAATGGTCAATATAATAATTTATAAAATTATAAAGACATTGAATAAAAATACTTTTATTTAAAAGAAAAAATAAAAACCAACAGACAAAATTTACAAGTAATCGATAATTAGAAGCAGCTTGCTATGTTGTTTATTTCTTGCAAAGTTTACATGCGTTCTTTTTGTTTTTTTATTTAAGTATTTTTACTCAATTTATTTGCAGTTGGTAAAAATATGTACCTGTAATAACTTTTATTTTTTTGAATC
Source organism: Limonius californicus (assembly GCA_014611495.1). Classification (NCBI taxonomy): domain Eukaryota; kingdom Metazoa; phylum Arthropoda; class Insecta; order Coleoptera; family Elateridae; genus Limonius; species Limonius californicus. The sequence continues at coordinate 23,824 of JABXWE010002926.1, read as the reverse complement.
CAGTAACATAGGTTACCCATTGAGGAAATCCTATTTGCATGTCGGTTAATATAATATAAGTTTGTGTTACATCTCTGACAAGTAACAAATGCTAAATCTAAACTAATAGTTGTTAAGGCTACTAACAGCTATCTACACCTTTTTGTACTTCTACATTTGCATAGGTTACTTGGTTTGAAAAAAATTGACCAAGCTTTACTCGTATGTAGTAAGCCGTGTTGAAAAGCCAAAGAGAAGCTTAAAGTAAACTCCTAAGTAAGCAACGCTATGTCGTAATTATTCAATTTTCTATGTCTTGCCATTTCAGAGATCTCTGTAGTGCACCTGCTGTAGTAGATATTCTAAACTCTATTTGTTGAGCATTGAGCTAGAACGTAAACAAACGCTTGACAGGTGCGTTGATTTACCGGATGTGTGTTTACGTAATATTCCTTGCGTTTCTAAATTAACGTTCAGAATTCTTTTTAAAAGAATTCGTGGTTCTGAAAAAACCATTTTTTTAAGTAAAGGTGTTTTATGGACTTGGAGACATCTGCATTACAAACATGCTTCCCGATATTTTCGGATAGTTTTAAGATAATTTCGACGCCACGCGATAATATCTTCTCTATCCATTAACATGGGTTGACGGCAGTGAGTTGAACATTTAAAATTTAATTTTTTTAAGTATTCCATATAAAGTCGACCTCTTAAAAATCGGCAATTGGACATCATTGTTAACGACCGTCAAAATTTTATAAAGGGTTGGTCTTTAGTTCCGAAAAAAAATTCGTGAACCTACACAGAAATTTACCAAGCTCAGAAATGCAAGTTTAGGAATAAGTTTCGCATATTGTACAGAAAAATTACAAATTGTTTAAAAATAGCACGTACCTTCTTACGAGGGACTCCGCGCCGAGGGGTTGAAGCGAGCGGACGTGCTTGTGCTTGCTCCACGATTGTAGTAGGTTTTTGTGAAGTTTAGTGCGTGTTTTAAAACATAAGTGTTCAAATTAAATTAAATAAATTACAGTATTGTATTAGAGCAAACTTTTAGCCAGTTAGTTTGCTCAAATAATTAATAGTAGTTGCAAATTCGATCATTTGGTGACGTTTAGGGCGGGTTCCCGCGTGGTCTAAAAACGGTCGTCGAATACGAACAAAGAGCTTCCTGTGCTCGAAGATCAGGGCCAGCGTTGGGCTAAAAATAGACGGAGCGAGGGTGGTTTCTCAGAATCGGTCGTAACAGGTAATTCTCGAACTTTACCATATCTTGCCATATCTTTTATTTGGTGTATCTCAATAAATTACTTTATAATTCTTAAATATGAATAGGTCAGCTAGCTTAGCGGTTTAAACTTAGTTGATGCATTTATTTACCCTAGTTTTAGTTAGCCAATTCATTCATTTTGTTGCCAGTAAGTTTATTTTTTAATTCAGTGTAGTTTTAGTTGACTGCGTGAATAATAAGTGGAAAAATAGATAAATAATTGTTCATAATTGAAATCATTGTTATTACGCGTGTAGGAACCACATGAAATTACGCTACTACAAATCGATTTATTTATCCAAATTTCATAGCTAGAAAAGGTAGTGGTGATGGGAACTATTCTGTTGGTGAGTTTTAACAAGAATTTATTAAGAAAATAATAATAATAATAATTTATAACTTCAAATAGAAGACAAAAGACCTACTGAATTGCGTTAGTGGATTCATGTATGTCGTCTAGCTCATTAGCATTATTAATCCACTAGTGATAGTTAGCTAAATCGCTTTTCCATACGTTACAAGATCTTCTGAATAAGCATTCCAGTCGTACGGATTGCGCGTATAAGACGAGAATGCGCACGGACGCGGTTTAGGACAAAACAATTTAGTGAGAAGTCCACGAGAATTATTCAGGGGGAGAGGACCAAGGGGGAGGGCTGAGGGAGTACCAACGATCAACGGAACCAGCGACCACCTCCTACTGCTGCTGATGCTGGGGTGCTGGTTCGGCTCGATAGGCGGACCGATCAAAGGGGACAAGGCGGAGGTCAGCAAGTAAACAACGAGGAAACCAGCAAAACGAGGGCGAGAGGAGGACTTATTAACTACCCGGTGTTGCAACAGCGGTACCTTGCGGTATACATTGCAGGCATGCTAACGTTGTGCAATGCCCCACCCGATCCCGCCCTATCCCGGAAATTCCTACCCACCTTACTGGCATGGGGTGGGCCTGGCGTATTCAGGATCGACTCTCGAGTCAGCTCCATGTCAGATGATGATGATGATGAAATAGCACGTACCTTCTTACGAAATGCAACGAGAACAGCATCATTAATTTCAGCTAAAAGTTTTTTTCTAACTACGGGAGATTTTGGAGAAGACAAAGTTTTAGTATCCCGAAACTCCTTTAAAATTCTTTTTACTGTTGTAACACTAACGCCCACTGTTTTAGCAACAAATTGTACATTTGTTTTTCATTTAAAGTAGTAGGACGTCCCCTACGATTACATTTCTGGAACAACTTGCTCCATTTTTAGGAAAATAAGCGCCGGGCACTATACAAACGCTCCGAAAACAGATAAGCACTGCTCAAAGAGCACACAAACTTAATCCGGTAATTACGAGTGCAAAGCGAAGGTTTTGAACCTCAATTTCTCCTTATGTAATGTGACATTAGCGTTATCTAGCGTAGACCAATCACAGCGCGCGCTCGGATGAGTCAAACACGTGCGTTTGTTGACGTTCTAGCTCAATGCTCAACAATTGAGTTTAGAGTACAGGTTTTCATTTTTAATGTTTACAGGAAAAATACACTGCAGGGATGGTCGCTGTATTCCAACTAGTTGGTGCTGCGATAAACATACCGATGACAATTGTACTGTTACTATTAGGCCTAGTTGCTGCCCACCCTTGCCAGATCGTAAGTATATACCTATACAAGGTGTCCCAGATTGCATTAAGTTTAATGTTCCTTTAAAGATTTCTATTTTTTTTTTCTTGTTAGTAAGAGTTTTCGTAGAGATATCTATATAAGAATTATACAGTATGGATAAATATAGTGGGTGTAATTGATAAAAATTCGGCCCTTTTGACAAATTATTTAGATATAATCTCAATTTTACTGTAGGTATTGTTCACAATGATTGGATTATTTTTTGAAAAGGGTTTTTAAATGTAATTTTATATTACATTGTTTAAAAATCACTAAGAATATCATTTTGAAAGGTGTAAAAATAGAATTTGTGTATTAAATAACGTAAAATAGAATTATTGGTAGCTTCGCTGGTCTTGACAAGTAGCAAATGCAAACTATTCGAAGATTTTTGAGTAAACTTGAAAAGTACCATTTAATAAAGAGATAACTTTAATCTTCAAATGTAATTTTCCTATGTTTGGAGCCCTGTAAAAAGTATTGGGAGTGAATTTTAATTTTATATAAGTGCTTATACAGAGTGGACCAATGAAAACAGAACAGACCCGATTTTTCATATTTATCGTCATTTTTGTTTTGACGGGGGAAACTATTTGTGTTTATTTTCAACCTTGTCACTTCAACCTCATCGTGAGCTTCACCCCTAAAATTTGAATTGGGACGGGGGTCCAACATTTCCCGGTAGATGGATTGGCTGAAGAGGAACAGTGGAGTGGCCTGCGAGGCCACCAGATTTAAGCCCTTTAGACTTCTTTCTGTGGGGCCACATAAAAAGTAAAATTTATAGTACTCAGCCCGAATCTCTAAATGATTTGCGTCAATGGATCAACAACGAATGCCGGCAAATTACCCCAGAAATGCTTCAGAACGTCCGAAACCGTTTTCAACAAAACGTGTACCTACTACTGTATGAATGCTGGAGGTCAACATTTCGAACATTTAATAAAGTGAAAGTTACGGTAAATTTCTTAATCAATAAAACATTACTGGTGTAAATTATGGTAAAAGTAAAAAATCATGAATTATTGGTTTTTGGCGGGTTACTATTTTTAAAAGGCATTTTCTCGAAAACTACTTAACCGAATTTGGAAAACTAGGAAACGCTAAAACGAGAATTTCATGCCCTTTAAAATGATGTATCACTCGACCGCTTTTTCCATTAAAAATTTTAGGGGTGAAGCTCACCACCCCTAGGAGGTTGAAGTGACCAGGTTGAAAATAAACGCAAAAAGTTTACCCATCAAAACAAAAAATCGGATCTGTTTCGTTTTCATTGGCCCACCCTGTAAAAGAAATGATAACGACATTTCAAAGTCAAATCAAGTTGCTGGAAAAAGTAATTCCATTTAAGAACATTTCGTAATAACGTATTTTCAAAATAGGGATCACCCTGTATAGTAGGTTGAGTTACATTCCAGCTGACCACACAATTTTTAAGACTTTATTTAGCTTTTAACACGATTTTTAGGCCCACAGCTTTGTTAATCTTTTCAATAACTTTCTGTTTTTGAATTTGCTCTGTCACTCCTCTATATCTTTTCATCTTAAATCTGTCAATGCAGCCTCCCGCTGCCTTTTCCTTGGTCTTCCTTCCTTTTCCTGGTAGTCTCATACTCTTCAAGCTATTTTTTTTAGCTATTTCTTTCCATGTGACCCAGCCATTGTAGTCTCAGTTTTATATCCTCCCTCCCACTGTTCTTCTAATCGGTTTCCTTTCCCAACTCGTTAACGTGTCTTGTGTGTCCTTGTTTAGTGTGTAGTGCTATTTTGACAATTTTCTCACAGATGTCAACGTAATCTGCACCTATTTGCTCATGCTCACACACAGAATTTTGTACAAAGTCGGCGTTGCATCGATGCGCAAACGAGCAATTCTTAAACTCTATTTGTTGAGCATTGAGTTAGAACGTTAACAAACGCACGTGTTGGACTTACCCGAGCGCGCGCTGTGATTGGTCTATGCTAGATAATGCTAATGCCTCATTACTTAAGGAGTAATTGACGCTCAAAACCTTTACTTTACACTCGTAATTACTGGGTTAAATTTGTGTGCTTTTTGAGCAGTGCTTATCGGTTCTCGGAGCGTTTGTATAGTGCCTGGTGCTTATTTTCCTAAAATGGAGCAAGTTGTTCCAGAAATTTGTAATCGTAGGGGCGTCCTACTACTTGAAATGAAAAACAATTAATAATAAAATTGTATAATTCGACGTTAGAAGAAAATCCTGGGATTTTACTGACCGACATTGTACAATTTGTTGCTAAAACGGTGGGTGTTAGTGTTGCAACTGTAAAAAGAATTTTAAAGGAATTTCGGGATACCAAAGTTTGTCTTCTGCAAAATTTCCCGGAGTTAGAAAAAAACTTTTAGGTGAAGTGCTGTTCTCTTTGCAATTCGTAAGAAGGTACGTGCTATTTTTAAACAAATTGTAATTTTTCTGTACAATATGCGAATATGCATTTTTGAGCTTGGTAAATTTCTTTGTAAGTTCACGATTTTTTTTTTCGAAACGAAATACCAACCATAAATAAAATTTTGACGGTCGTTAACAATGATGACCAATTGCCGAGTTTTAAGAGGTCGACTTTATATGGAATATTAAAAAAATTAAATTTTAAATGTTCAACTCGCTGCCGTCAATTCATGTTAATGGATAGAGAAGACATTATCGCGTGGCGTCGCAATTCTTAAAACTATCCGAAAATATCGGGAAGCAGGTCGGGTAATTTTTATACCGATGAAACGTAGGTAAATGCCGATAAGTTTTGCTTGTTGACACATTATTATTAAATTTAATTAATTTTGTAAATAAAACACCTACAAATAAGGTACCTATAACATTTTTTTATTTTATTCTGACGGTGCGAAAGTTAATTTGGAAACGCAAGGAATATTACGTAAATACACATCCGGTAAATCAACGCACCTGTCAAGCGTTTGTTTACGTTCTAGCTCAATGCTCAACAAATAGAGTTTAGGGTTTATTAACAATCACAGAGGGCTGAGAAGAATATGTTTACCGCGCCTGCCGACACTCCACAGCTTGTTTGCTTTGTCGTGCGTTCACGTAAAATAAATAAAAAAAGTGTTACGAACTTATGCATTACCCTAACATTATAAAATTTTGTTAGAATTCTACTTTATCGACGGCCACATGATTATTTTGACAGTTTTCTCATAGATCTCAACATAATTTGCACTTGTTTGCGCATGCTCACAGAAAGTTTTGTTCTGTGTCACACGAGTTTTGCAGAATTTTGTACAACATGCCGTGCCGCGTCATACAGGCCTAAGACTTGCTTTTACAGATCTTTAGGTCCCAATTTAAGAGTTTTTTTCAAAAGCATTCAAACTTGCCGTAGAGCAAAAATGATTTGAGTTGACTATAGAAATATTATAGTGCATTATACACGACGCTATAATGGATGCTATTATTACCGAGGATAACAGTTGCAACACGAGGGAGCGAAGCGACCGAGTTTTGTAATTATCCGAGGTAATAATAGCCATTATAGCGAGTGCTATACTGTACTTTGTCCACGATTACTAAATAATAACAATTTTTATAACAATTTATATGACGATGCAACTGTATAACATACTGGTAGAGCTATAATTATAGGTGTTAGATTAAGTGGTAGACTTGAATGCGATGTTGCGCCATCTACAATGTACATTGGGAATGACAATTTAAAAAGATGTCAATTTTAGTATTGTGTTATTTTTACGACTGGATGGTAAACATTTTTAAATAAAAGGAACAAAAAATGGACAGGGGCGTAATTAATGATTATTCACTGCAGTGCATTATAGATACCATTATCCTTGACCAAACACATAAATAATTGGCAGATTATGAAGTAGTCATGGACAAAATTATCCATATGTCATTTGTACCTGTCAATCAGTTCAGGCACTTTAGTTGTTGAAGTTATGACATTCCCTTCCATGGTCGCCAGTCCTGGGGCTGGTTTGTCGCAGCTTTCCATTATTAAAAAAAAAACTGAAAAACCCAGTGGCATACTTTTTTTCTAATTGAAGTAATTCTGACGTAACGCCACTGGTGTGTCACATTTGGATGAACTTTAGAAAATAATCCTACACAAGGAAGGTATGCATACACAATTTTGTTTGATTTGCTGCATTTTACTAGAAGACACAAAAAAAAAATTATTTTTAAATACTTTGCAACCTGTGTCTTTCTTAGCAATAATAACCAGGGTATTTTTCCAAAGTATTCAAGTTTAAAACTAAATCACCCTGTATACTGTGTTGGGATTTAGCTGTTAAGTCCTGCTGTTGGAACACCCTCTATACAACTCGCACCAAGTTTCTTTTGCTTATTTTAATAAATAAACAAATTAGTTTGTATTACATGTTGTACCATTGCTTGTTCTTATTGGCCTTAATTCAATTAGGATTTTATTTTTTAATGAAAGCCATGGGCCTACAAGACCCTTGGAAACTAAAAATTAATATCTGTATTAGAAATATAATTATGTTACCTTTTGTTTTAGCTTATGATCCCATCCATTACTACAATAGTCAAGATAATGGTAAAGAAGTGCATAAAAGTAGTGGACCTAGATATATATTTATAACAATATGTAAGTAGTATTTTTTTAGTGTTTGTATCTGTGATAAACATACATTTAAATTCCAGGTGTCGTCAGTGCTCTCTTATCATTCGTCCTCTTCCTCTTCATCATATCAAAACTGTGTGGTTTCGATGCGAAGCCCCATGCAAGAAATACGTCTACAAGAAATCAGGCTACCATCGTTTCAAATTCTGTTAGATGTGAACATTCTCAATGTATAATCAGGAGGGAGTTCAATCCAAATTCACCTTGCCTTTACCGTACTGCCACAGATAACAACAATGAAGTTGGAGATCCTTTAATAATTGTTACTAGTATCAGTTCAAGAGGGAATTCCCCCACTGAACTTTCTGACCACCCTCCGCCGTACGCGGAGGTGGTTGCCTGTCCTGCAACTATTGATAAATATACCTTAGATGATCTGATAAACGCTCCTCCGCCCCCTTACTCTAGTACTAAGAGTTTCCGTGAGACTGAACTTGGGAATGGGAACAATGTACGTGCTTCCGATTATGCTAATAATTATTGCAATAATCAAAGCTCCCGCTGTGATATTGGTATTACCGGTGATAGAAATAATAGTGAATAGTAAGTTTGTTCTTGTTTTAAGCAACATTGGCAAAGGAAAATACAAATGTATGGGATATCCATTTATTTTTTAGCTTTAAATTGTGTTTCCCAGTTTCTCTTTTAATTGCTTCTATATGTGTAATTTTTTTACAAATGGTGACCTGATTAATGTGGTTGCAGACAGTTTGTATTAGATATATGAGATGCCATTGTTTAATATTTAGTGCCACAAAGGAATAGATGTGCCTCGAAATAGATTTTGTAATGCTATAGAGTTTGTATAATACCAAATGCCACCTATCGTTCAATTACAAATGTAGGATTAAGTTTTCTTATGTAGTATTAGGTATCTAAAGTATTTTATACTGTTAAATACATGTAAATAGAAGCATATCCACGCAAAACAAGTTTATCTAAATATTTTAAGAATAACAAATTTGCTTTTGTTGCCCTTATTTTGCATCCCAGAGAAGAGTTGTTTAAAACAAGGTAACTTACGTTGCACAAACAAATGTGAGAAATGTTTCTTAGACCTGTATGACCTGGCACAGAATTCTGTAGATTCACGTTCTAAAACCTACAGAATTTTGTACAAAGTTTGCGCTTCATTGCGCAAACAAGACATTTTTAGTGTTTGTTAACAGTCACAGAGGGCAGAGAAGAATATTTTTACCCCACCTGCTGACACTCCATGCACTTTCTCTTATCTCGCTCGCGTTCTTTATTGCTGCATCTTGTTTGCTTTGTCGTGCGTTTATGTAAAATAAATAAATAAAGAAAAGCGCTACGAACTTATGCATTAACCTAATATTATAAAATCTTGTTAGAATTCTACTTTATCGACAGTCACATGACTATTTTGACAGTTTTCTCATAGATGTCACCGTAATTTGCGCATGCGCACAGATAATTTTGTACAAATTCTGTTCCGTGTCATACACGCCTTATATGCAGCTATAATTTAAAAATGTATGAAAGTATTGTTATAATAGTTTTGCTACAGCTGAAATTGATTTGTCTTATGTGTTCCCAATTTATTACTGATGGTTTGTTGCAGCTTTATTATTTATTAGTTTCCAATATTAGTAAAGTATTGTTTACTCTTCTGATGAGAGGTTTATATCAAAGGGAATATTCTTAAGATATTTATGGACCGCCATTAGTGCCCTTAATAGTGTTATGAGTTAAAATGTACTGATCTTAAATATGTATTATAAGCAGTATGTTTTTCATACAGTTAGTTAACAGAGCTGTATTATCTTTTATAAAAATGTTTATGGATAATATATTTAAATAAATCTCAGTTTTTGAATCTCTCAATAGTGTTGAATTGTGCTAGTGGTAGTCGATGAGTTTAACCTTCATGGGTCCAACATAATTTGGCATACTTGCCCGGTCAAGTATAAACTTCGTTGTAGGTAATAAAGATGAAATTTTATAAACCTTATATATTATACTTTTACTTTTAATAAATGTTATATTATCAAAAAGTAAGCAAATAATGTATATTTATTCAACAAATTTTTATTTCGAATAGTATCTAAATTTTTATAAAATTAAACTTATTTCAAATAATTTTCACAAACAGTTTTTTACAGTGTTCGGCACAAACATAATTAAAGCAATGTTGCCAATGTATGTAAGCTACGAATTGGAGGCAAATATCAAAAAATAAGCATTATAAATGTGCATGCTCCAACGGAAGAAGCAAACCTAGACATAAAAGAATAATTTTGCGAAGAATTAGATACAATATAAAAATGGTAGTTGGAGGTATGAAGGCGCAAATAGAAAGGGAAACCATGTATCGACCGACCGCTGGAAGGTACAGCAAACATGCACTCGCCAACGAAAATGGGGAACTGCTAATTGACTTTGCTAGAGAGAAGAATTTGTTAATAAAAAACACATATTACGATCAGAAAGAATATACATAAAGGAATTTGGCAGCGCCAAACGGAAAGTATGTCAACCATATAGACCACGTTTTAATAGAAAGGAAATCGGAAAAGAGCATCACAGATGTTAGATCATACGGAGGGCCTGATGCTGATCATTATATGGCAGGAATAAAGCTAAAGCAAGAAATACCTGTAAGTCCTAAAACACGAAGCAAAAATTGCGGAGGATACAACACAGACAAAATAAAGACAGGGAAGGGACAGAAAGAGTACGAAGAAGAAGTAGAAAAGCAAATAACGTTAACAGCACAACCATAGAAGGCATCTGGGAAGATGTAACGACAAATATCCAAAGTGCGGCGGAAAGTATATTATTATTATTATTGGATGTTAGGGTTTTGGCCTTTATATGCCTTCAGTCACTTCGACCCTTAATGGTTCTTTTGTAACTTATGAGCTCTTTCTTTGTTAGAGAAGTTTTAGGCTGTTGATAAAACTTATAATGTCTCTGGACTTCGAGTCCTTTATTTCGTTAGGTGTCATGGTTGCCTTTCCGAAAATTTTTGTCTGCGTCGACAGGCAGCATTGCACTCGCATAAAATGTGTTCCGCCGTTTCCGCTACCTCGTTACATAACCAGGAGATTTGATCCTCAGCTTTACCAATCTTCAAAAGATGGTATTTTAATGTTGTGTGGCCTGTGAATAGGCCAGTGATGGTTTTCAATTCTTGCTGAAGGACAAAACAAGTTTTGCTTTATTTTGCGAAACAGTGATGAACTGTTTTGCCTGACGTAGTCCTGGTATATTCTGCCAGTATGAGGATTTCTGTTGTTCCTCCCATAGTTTGACCGCCTGTTTTATGTGGCTTTTCTGTATTCCACAGCAAAGCTCAGGTCCAGTGAATGGCGTCGATGCTCCGCGTTTTGCGAGTTCGTCGGCCTTTTTGTTGCCTGGCCCTGCCCTGGCATCCACTACAAGGTAACGTGGTTTCTGTTTGCCAGTTGTTTGAGTTTGTTGAGGCACTCCCACACTAGTTTCGACTCACAAATGGGGGCCTTTAAAGCCTTTATTGCTGCTTGGCTGTCTGAGAGGATGTCAATTGTTGCACCTTTATATCCCTTCCTTAGGTTTATCTTTGTGCAGAGGTTTATGGCATAAACCTCAGCCTGACAGATGGTAGTTACGGCACCGAGGGGTTCGGAAATGCGGCAACCGGGTCCGTAGACCCCCACTCCAGTTCCTCCTCCTTCCATCTTCGAACCATTCGTATACCACTGGAGGGATGCGAAGCTCCTCCCGAGGACCACACTTCCCGGTCTGTGATGGTCACTCTGAAAGGTTGGTCGAAGTTGTATTTTATTGGCATAAAATCCGATACAGTGTAGGCCGTTCGCTCTAGGTGACTGCGACTTAGAATACCTAAGTGGCCTATCAGGTCTCCTGATTTGAATTTATTTGTCCTTGCAAGCGTGAGCGCACGTAGCATTGCCTCCTTTTGCACCTGAAGGTGTAGGGGGCGTTAGTCCTAACATGGTCTCTCTTGCTGCAGTTGGACAGGTGCTCATTGCACCTGTTAGGTATACTCAGACAGGCGAGACTATCTTCTCTAGCTGTAACTGAGTGGTGATCTGTTTTGTTTTTGGCCACCACACGACTGCTGCGTAGGTGACCATGGGTCTTATTATAGCCACATATGACCAATGGATCATTGCTGGTTTTAGCCCCCAGTTTCTTCCTACCGGCCTATGGCATGCTAGGGATGCTAGAATTGCCTTCTTCTGCAGTTTATCAATGTGTGAGTTCCACATCAACTTCTGGTCTAGTGTAACTCCTAAGTATTTGACTTCATTACTGAAGTAACTGCTTTCCTTCCCAGATTTGCTGTAATTTTCCTACTTCCAAGCACGGCTTTAATTCATTTGATAGTAGAAGCATCGAAGCATTTCTCCGTGGCAGCTCTTTCTATTGATTCAAAGGAGATGTTGTCAAAGGCACCCTCTATGCCTGCGAAAGCACAGAGCTATTTCTTTTGCCACGTACGTCTTCTCCAGCCCATTTACTAGACTATGGAGAGCCGTTGTAGTCGATTTTGCCTTTTGTAGGCATGTTGGTTGGGGTGAAGTGATCGGTTTGGAAGTACCTCACCTCTTAGGTACTGTTCAAGTACCTTCTCCATTCCTTTCAGAAGGAAAGTGGTGAGGCTTATAGGTCTGTGCGCCTTGGGCTGGGTGTTAGAACGCCCACTTCCCTTGGGTATAAACACTACATTAACCTCTCCACTTTTTAGGTATATAGCCAAGGCAGAAGCTAGCCTTGTATAGTTTGCAGATATTGGGCAGCAGGTCCTTTATACATCTCTGTAGTAGGGCCGGAAAGATGCCGTCTCCGCCAGGTGATTTATAGGGTTTAATAGCAAGAATTGCCCATTTAACCCTATTTGTCGTTAGGATTTTGTTAGCCAGGCTTTTGACCCTTGAGTGTGGACGTATTATATCCACTTCCAGGTTCGTCCGAGCTATGAGTGTGAAAGCCTGGGAAGTGGGTGCTTCGTAATAGTAGTAAGAGCCCATCCGCCTTCTGCAGATGGCCAATGTCATTTGTGTGGTCTTTGGCAAGGACTTTTTGTAGGCGTGCCGCTCTTGGGGTATCATTTATCCCCTCGCAGAAGCTACGCCATGTCTTCCTTTTCGATCTCCTGATTTCCAGGTTATATTTTGTGAGAGCCTCGCTGTATTGGCCCCATGACTCTTGACGCTTCTGTTTCTTGGCTTTATTAAATAGCCTCCTTGTTTCAGAGCGTAAAGTTTCGAGCTCCCTGTACGGCGGAAAGTATAAGAGCGGACCCGAAACAAAAGAAGGGCTGGTTTGATAAGTAGTGTCAAGAAGCATTAAAGAAACGATCAAGTGCAGGAATGAAAAGGATACAATGTCCAACAGAAAAAAAAACACAATGTGCTATAAAGAGGCGCGAAAAAGCTCTAAGAAAATTATAAGGGAAAAGAAAAAAATCCACACAAACAAGATCATCGACAGTATCGAGGAGATGTGCAAGCATAAACAAATTCGCAATTTTTATTAAGCAGTGAAAAGACATAGGGAAGGATACCAGGCTCGAGCAATGTTTTACAAGGACAAAGATGGACATTTAGTAGGTGGCAAGGAAGAAATGTTGAAGAGATGGTCCGAATATTTTCATAAACTACTAAATATAAAAACCAATCAGGATGGTCAAAGTGAATATCAAAAAGAAACATTAGAAAGTGGAAAATAAGGAAATGGCGAAGGAGAGGAGAACGAAAGCGCGATGATCCCGCAATATGACGACATTAAGACAATAATAAAAGCCATGAAAGATAATAAAAGTCCTGGCAATGATGGAATAACGGCTGAAATGATCAAGTACGGAAGGGAAGAGCTGTGGAATCAGTTCATGTATTAATTAAAGAGCCAGAGATGTGGAGTGAAGCAATAATCCACCCACTTCACAAAAAAGGACCAAAATCGGAATGTAAGTATTACCGAGGAATTGCCTTGTTAAACATAACATATAAAATATTGGCGACGGTTATAAAAAGTAGGCTAACTAGAGAGGTAGCAGGCAAAATCGGTGAATACCGGTGTGGCTTCAGAAAGAACAGGTCAGTGATGGATATTCACGCTGAGAGAGATACAGGCAGAGAGCCATGCTCACAAATTAAGAGCGTATGTTGTATTTATCGATTAGTTCAAGTGCCGGAAAAATGAAAATAAATAGAAAGTTAATAAATTTAGTGAAATTGACATTGAAAAATACTGTAGATCGAGTGAAAATAGAGGAAGCAGTATCAGACAATTTCGAAGTAAAAAATGGACTTAGACAAGGGGATCCACTATCGGCACTACTGCTTAACTGTGCACTTGAACAAATATTATCAGAAGCGAATATAAACAGCTCTCTCATGCTTTTGGGGTAGGTCCTTAACTTCCTCCATCGCGGTTGTTATCCCTATATACCTGTGGATATTAGGGATGAATAGTATTAGAGGGTCAAAGCCTGAGGGTGGGGACAGCTAAAGCAATCCTACGCACCACGAAAGTCTTGCTGTGGGTGCCTAAGCTGCTCTCTAAATCCAATCCCTCAGACCTACTAAAATACCTTAAAACCCAAAACCAAGGGCTGAAGATACAGGAATGGCGAGTTGTCGGCAACCGAGTGGAACCATCAGGGCAGACACTGGTGCTGGAGATCGACGAGGAGTTGCTGGCGTCATTAAAGGGCAACAAATACCAGGTTTTCCTGGGATTAACCCAAATGACGTGCAAGTCACACAAGCTCCCTAAGGATGCTCCAGCTCCTTCAAACAAACCTGCAGCACAGTAGAGGAGCTTCGGGGACCCTCTCACATCTGCTAGTCTCTGGGAAAGTCAGCATAGCCCTAATCCAAGAACCCTGGGTTCCCAAGGGCAAGATAATGGGACTTGACCAAACCGGAGGTAAGTTAATTTACGATAGAACAGTTGAAACATCAAAAACCTGCATTTATGTAGGAAATGGAATTAGCCTCTCACCTAGGATGGATTTATGTTCTATCTACGATAAGTATAGACCTTCAGTCGCAAGGTAGCAGTGTGAAGCTTATACTAACTTTCGCTTACCTCCCATACGACTCACCAACATCGCCACCAACACCTGTCTTAGAGCGGCTAGTAAATCATTGCAAGGAAACCAGAACTGAACTGTTGATAGGGGCAGATTCAAACTCTCATCATGCAGTCTAGGGCAACAGCAACACGAACAATAGCGGTGAGTCTTTCCTAGCCTTTATTTGTTGTAATAATCTGCATGTAATAAACGTGGGCAATGAATCCACATTTGTAACAACTGTTAGGAGGGAGGTCATAGACCTAACCCTAGGAACCTCCGAAATATGCAGGAAAACAACAAAATGGCATGTTTCTAGTGAGCCATAGTTATCTGACCACAGACACATTCATTTTGAGATATCTGATAGTAGATAAAACAGCGCTTATGTATAGGAATCCCAGAAGGACTGATTAGAACTCCTATAGGGTAGACCTAAAGGCAGATATCGAGGCCAACATAAACACGGCTCGTAACACCTTCGAAATTGAGGCTGTAGCAAATCAACTACAAACATCTATTCTAACCTCATATTAGAATAACTGTCCACCAAGAAACATAACCACTAATAAAAAGGTGGGGTGGTGGAACAATGCTCTCTCTAAAATAAGCAACAATGCTCGGAAACTCTTCAATATAGTAAAAGCAACAGGTGATTGGGACAAATGCTCCAGAGGCCTCACCGATTACAATAAAATGGTAAGGAAGGCTAAGAGGGATTCGTGGAGGAAGCCCTGCCAAGATATTGAAAATCTATCTGAAAGGGCAAGACTCCACCGTATCCTGGCTAGAGAGCCTCATCTATACCCTGTAGATACTTTAAAAAACCCCTCAGAAAACTACACTGCTATTGGCGAGGAGACTGTGGAACTTTTGCTCCAAAGTCACTTTCCAGGATCAGTAATAATAACCCAGCCAAATCCTATTCAAAAGTCGAAAACTCTTTCTACAGAGCTGCAAGAGAAGATTGGAAGGTGGCTAACTGCGTGATCAATTACGACAAAATAAACTACGCTATCAACACTTTCAAACCCTATAAATCTCCCGAACCTGATGACATCCTTTCAGTAATGCTACAAGAAGGGAAGCAAGTCTTAATACCATTGTTATGCAGGTTATTTCGAGTTAGCTTTGCCATAGACCATGTATTTCAAATCTCGCGACCTGTCACAGTGGTCTTCATACCAAAGCCGAGTCGAAACTCATACGCCCAAGCTAAGCCATTTTGACCAATAAGTCTATCATCATTCATTCTGAAAACGATGGAGAAACTGGTAGAAAGGCACATAAGGGAAGCGGCACTTATAGAGAAACTTCCACATCAAAATCAACATGCCTACATACCAGGCAGGCAAATCATGTGAAAGCGCTTTTCATACCTTGGTCACACAAAATAAGGAAAACGCTTTAGGAGCCTTTCTTAACATACAGGGGGCCTTTGATAATACCTCCTTTGAATCAATTATTCAAGCGGCTAAGAAACATGGTATTGATGACACCTCATGTAGGTGGATAAGAAACATGCTACAAAGTCGACAAGTACAAGACACATTATGCGGCGAAGAGATGGAGGCGTCGGTAACCAGAGGATGCCCGCAAGGATGGGTACTATCCCCCTTTCTTTGGGATCTGGTTATAAACGAACTCCTCATAAACCTCAATAACGAAGGCTAATTTACCCTTGATTGTGCAGACGATATAGTCGTCTTTATAAAACACAAGCACGGCAATATAATTGCAAAAATAATGCAAACTGTTCTGGTTAAGGTACACATGGTGTAACAAGGAAAACCTTACAGTAAATCTTTCAAAAAGCAGCCTTTTACCATTCACCAGGAAGAGAAATCACGGAAGCATAAATCCTCCGGAACTCTTCGGAGAAACTTTGCAAATCAAGGGGGAGGTCAAATACTTGGGTGTGATTGTAGAGACCAAGTTGACCTGGAACCAACATTTCCAAAGAACCACTAACAAAGCAAAAACACCCTTGATGATGGCAAGAAGAGCCTTTGGAAATAAATGGAGATTAAAACCGGAAATGGTCCATTGGCTTTACACAAAGTGATAACGGTGATAAGACCGACAATAACCTATGGTTCACTAGTATGGTAGCCCAAAGTAAGTCAAAGACAAACAATAAACCAGCTTCATAGTGTTCAAAGACTGGCTTGTCTGTATATAACTGGAGCATTCAGAAGCACTCTGAGAGCAGCACTAGAAGCTCTCCTGCAAATTCCTCCTTATATATACTAATCAAAGTCGAGGTACGCATGGGAGCGTATCCCCTAAACTGCTTGGGTAATTGGAGAAGCACCCAACACACATGGGGACACTACAAAATAATAAATGGAGTATGTGACCCAAAATTAAAAGTGGAAACGGACTACATGTTAACAAAATACTCTTTTCACAAATATTTCCAAGGACGGATAAACTGTGAAGAATGGGATCAAAGGGAACGGTTCACGCACGAGCAACGCAACCCAAGCTGCTGTATACGGCAGTAAAAGATATAGTACCTTCATATCTCTGTGCCAAACTACCACAATATTCCAAGCTGAAACCTATGCAATTTTAGCAGCAATAGAAGAGAACATAAGAAGGGGCTATACAAACGAAACCATCCTTATTATCTATGACAGTCAGGCAGCTTTAAAAGCACTGAATTCGAACAAGATAAAGTCAAAACTTACCTGGAACGGCCTTCGTAGTCTCCTAACATTGGCAAACTCTAACAAGGTAAAACTTGTGTGGGTGCCAGCCCACAGAGGCATAGAAGGAAATGAAAACGCAGAAAAACTAGCAAAACTAGTATCTGAAATACCGCCCACAGGGCCTGAACCTGTTGTCGGTCTAACTAAGTGGACAGTAGAGGACCAGTTAAAGAATGAATCGTAACCAAACATTCGGAACACTGGAGACTTTCACCTCGTCAAAGACAAAGCAAATCTATGATGGGTTACCACCCCCACAAACTTACCAAAATAGTGCTACAACTCAGCAGGACTCAAATTGGACTAGTGAGAGGACTCCTACCGGGAAACTGGCACTTCAGACAACACCTCCACAACATAGGGCGATTTAACGAAGATCCTATATGGAGGCTGTGTAGCGAGGAAGAGGAAACAGCCTCCCACATAATATTCCAATGCGAAGCCTTAGCTCGTAGAAGATTTCAAAACTTTGAGGGCACTTATCCCAATGAGATACAACCGCAAGCCAGTCTGATCAACAAACTCCTAGTCCTGATAAAAGACACAGATCTACTTGACAGCGACTAACGCCAGAAGGGGATGCACAATAGGTCTAAGAGGCGGCAGTGTCAAAGGGCAGAAACAACCGTCCCCGTACAAACAATCTGCAACAATCTACATTCCCCTTCTTGCTTGATCCTGAATAGTCTGTTTGCAATGTAAGATTTCAGAAGTTCAGCAAATTGTTTACGCAAATTTTTCTGGTTTATGATTTAGTCCTTGATGCCATACTTTACCAATATCCTCAGCAACATCTAAGAAAATTGCTGAGCAGACTTTCTTCTCTTCAAGAGTTTTCTCTATGGTATTTATTACTCCGTGAACTTGCTCTACAGTTGAATGTTGGTTTCGGAATCCAAACTAGTGTGTTGGTATAAGGTTTTTTCTTTCTATTAAGAGTATGAGCCTTTTGAGTAATAGTTCTTCAAATAGCTTTAAAATTATCGGTAAGAGTGAGATATGGTGCTGTTTCTTTTGGCGAGTTTCCTGGCTTCTGAATTAATATGACTTCGGCTACATTTCAGGTTCGATACATATTTTAGTCGAAATGCTGCATTTATTATGTTAGTTAGTTTTAGTATTCCATTAGTAGGTAGATATTTCAATTCTTTCCCTATTATTAAATCAAATCCCGGAGCTTTTTTTGGTTTTATGTTTTCCTTGATGTCTTTTGCCATTTGTCGTGGAGTGGCCAATTTTATTTCTTTCTCCTCGCTTCCATCTTCCGCATCCAGTGCTTCATTTTGTACTTGTTGTTCATTTGGTTGAAATATCTTTTCGAGGTGATTTGCGAAAACATCTGCCTTCTGCTTGTTGTTTGTTGCCCAATCGTTTCCAGTTTTTTGTGGGTAATGATTAGAAAAAGGAGGAAAGAAAATTGAAGATTGATACATAAGGACAAATGAAGAGATATATGATATCTTTAGGATCGATGTGATAATAAAATCAAGAAGACTGTATGATGGCTGGGTTACATAGGAAGAATGGCAGAGGATAAGACTGTAAAGAAAATAGCTTGAAGAACACCAGACTACAAGAAAAAGAGAGAAAAATCACAACGAAGCTGGCAGGAGATTGTCACAGATTTGAGGGGAAAAGACAGCCAAAAATAGAAAGATATGGAAAAGGATAAGAAAATTATGGGCTTAAAAATCCTGTTAAAAAAAGCTAAATATGTATAGTTTGTTACTAATTACTAATAAGATTATTATTATAGGATAGTTAATTAAACTTTATTAGTATAGAAAATTGACATATGAAAGTTAAATTTGCTGAAACAACAGAAATCCAAACGGCGGGTATGCTTAAATAATAGACCATATGAAATACATATTTTCAGGTACTACATAAAAGTTGTTGTTTAAGTATATAAAGCTGCAAACTATTAACATCAACACACAATTATAACTTTTATATGTAATTAGTAGATTTTACTTTCTATTGTAAGGAAGTACTTGCTGTTTGCAAACCAGAATTAAATATATTTTTCTTTCGATGGCTGCGTATTATATTTTAACAACATTATTTTGTCTCAATTTGGGTAACTGTGTGATTTTTTAAATATGATATTTAAAATTTCAAAGAGTCAGTCTAACTGTACTTGCTTTTCTTTTATGTATCTATATTTAATTTTATAATTTTTAATTAGCACTTGGACAGGGCAGTTTCAAGCACGATCATGACCCACTGACATTTTTTATATCACGTGTTGGGGAAGCTCTAACGAAGGGAGGAGCAGTAACTTCTCAGAAAAAAATTAATTTTAGAGACGCACTGAAGTACCTCATACATCGCTATGGTGGTCGTAGATTTGGTGATGATAAAACGTATATTACTCCAAAAAAATGTGTTCAGTACATTATACGAGATGCTGAAAAAGATAAAGCTGATATTGAGAAAAGCTCGAGGAGAAACAGTCATGTAAAATATATCAAAAGAAATAAAAGCGCAGGAAGTAAATATGGTAATGTACAGTCAAACGAAGAACCTACTATCGATCATTATAATAACCGATATTCAACTGTAATCCCACTAGAAAATAGAAAAACTAAAATGCGAGAATGGTTAATATTACCTAGCTATTTGTGAAAACCTGCGAGTAGAAATTGGCAGTTTTCACTATCTAAACATTAATATATTACAGTTTTTTCTATGTTTTCCTACTTCATCTTATAGTACTACGTAAGCATACCTGTTTAAGGCATTATTTTAAATTAAAAGTTACTTACGAGACAAAGTTTTCTTAGATGGTTTATTGTTCTGAAAATGTGGAGAATGCTATAATATAGAGCAGACCAACTAAGTTGAAAGTTGTTATGTTCATTTGATTTTGCCACTCCATCTGAATTGAAGCAATATTTTAATTGCAGCGTCATAGGAATGAAAATTCTATTTTAATTGCCATTCTTAAGTCTATCGCTATATTATTTTTTTGACATTGAGTTATGGGAGGCCAATTTCGCAAACCCTTTGAAAGTTCCCTTTGTAGGCTGGATTTGCCGACAACAACAATTCTTGGGATTCTGTGTTGTTATGATTCCCGGTAGTCGCACGTGTTATTTTTTTCCAGAACTATTGCACCACATTTCTCAATGAGCTGTAATATTTTTGACCGAAGCAGGTTCGGTTACGTTTAGTTCGGGAGTCGAATTCAACATCTTGCGCGACTCGGTCACCCTATTCCATCTGCGGGGATCGTTGATAAATTAAGTACTGCAGGGGCGGCTTGGGTTTTCGATAGGTGTCCATCGCGTGATTTTCGTATCGCTGTTTTCACCGTGGGGTGAACAGAACTATCGACAAGTGACGCATTTGAAAGAAACACATTGAAATTTTAACCCTGAAAAGGCAATTTATTGTGAAATTGCCGATCGCCTTTTGCGGATTAATATCGAGCCCATTTCCTGTCCCTCTGGTAGTGCCGCTGTTGCCAACGCACTGAAGTTTTGGCCCTTAACGTTGACTCCATTCGATCCAGTCGCCAGGGGCGTGGCCGTGGATTTTCCCTGCTTCTTAGGAACACAAGAACATTCCAAAATTGTGCCTGCCTCTCTCTACTCCATTTGCCGAAGGTCAAGGTAAAATAACCAGTTTTTGTGTTGTGGAAAAAAAACCTTTAACGCGTTTAACTTTTAAAATTTAAGTGATTCAACCTTTTTTTTTTCGGATGCGACAAAAAGCGACCTTCAGTCGTCTATAGTCATTTTATTTTCCTGTTAATTATAAAAAGTAATTATATATTGTATTATTCTTGTGAACTCAGGCGCCACTGGCCACGTAGATTTGTTTGAACAATTTAAATGCCGTAAGCCAGGGGTGGCGAGCCTCTGGAACGTTTAATTTAACCGTTTGTAGTATTGAATTATAATATCACCATTTGCTGTCATTTTTTTTGTATCCTCATTTATTTTCAATCGTTTAATTATATGTGTTTTGAAATTTATTACATCTTTTATTGTTGTATATTTTGTATTTGTGTGTACATGAACTTTGTAAGCTTTATAAACAGGAGGAGGCACAATAAAGGTGAGTCCGATTCCCGTAAGCTGTCTGCTTCTCGACCTTCCACGAGAACCTGCAATCAGCTGTGATTTGGAAGGTGGCCTCAGTTAATTTTCGATATACCTTGTACATAACTAGGAAGAGTTCTTCCCTTAAGCGATTTCCGTGAACCTCCCCTAGTTCTGTGAGCTAAACTGTAGGCCTTTTTTTCTACCTATCCTGTTGCGGGTCGACGAAAAAGCTCGGTTGGCCCGTAACAAAGTAGTTGACGCAACCCAACATACATGTGTCACACAATCTCATATTGGATATTTTTATAGTATAGAATGGATCAAGGTTGCTTTCAGTCAGACTGAACACTTACTGCAGTAATTAACAGTTTTACTAATATTAATTTTATTGATATTTAAAAAGAGCAGTGCCCATTGGTGCAACATCACTATAGTAAGAAGCGAAGAACAAAAGAAATAAATAGCAGTTTTATTTAATTTAGTAAATGTTTTACGGGATTAATTTTTACTTTCAATAAAAACTGAATTCCCAAAAATTATATTATTTCTTTATTTTCCAAAAAAGTGTCTCAAGTTTGGGTCCTTTCCTCTACAGTCCTCGATTATTCAAAATTTATAAAAATCAGTTATAGATTACGTGGTAGTAAAACAGAAAACAATATTTAAGATATACGATTGCAAAGTGAGGAGAGGAGCCAATATTATGGGATTAACCACCATCTTGCAGTAGCAATGTTAGTATACCCATATACAACCTGGCTGCTAAATAGCACAATAATGGCAGTTTCTACTGAGAAAAAGAAAGTGACACTGGATTCCAAACGATACAAGCTATATTTACTACACCAAGAAAGCATAAGAGCGCTGTATGAAAGTAGATTAACAGCAGAACTCAGACAAAGTAGAACAAGGTGTCATATTAAAGAAAAACATGATAAAATTAAAACGCCATACACAAAATAGAAAGCAAAACATTAAGCGAATAATAATATTGAAAATTGCAACAAATTACCTGTTTGGTTAACCGATGAAGTGCAACAGTCAATAGAGGAAAAGAAACGCTTGTGCAATACATATTTAACAATTAAGTCTAATGAAACATACTAGGAATATTAAAATCTAATTGTGAACTACGAAAAAAGATAAACGAAAAAGAATTGGCAATAGGAACTGCGATGTAATCAATTTGACAGTCTTATTGGAGGGGCACAATCAATAGAAGTGTGGCGCACAGTTAAAAGTATGGAAAAAAATGAAATCTGTCGAATTAACCTTACATAATGGAAGAAACATTTTGGATTATTGCTAACTAAACAAGACAAGATTTTATCGACAATTCCGCTGAGAATGTCATCGTCAAGGAAGAGTTACAAATGATTACAGTGGAGAAAGTAAAACAGAATGTAAAGGAGATGAAAAGTGGAAGATCTCCATGACTCGAAAATATCCCAGCTGAACTGATTAAAAGCGTAGGGCCACAATTAACACAATTGAACAGAGGATTAAGCGTAAATAGCAAGTAGGTTATACGGAAAAATCCTACAAAAACGTCTGAGGCTAGATATTGGAAATAAAAAGGCGAAAATCAAATTGGTTTATTGTCTGGACACTCATACGTAGACAACTTGTTCACTATACAACTTTTAGAGAAAAAAATATACAAAATAGATTAAATACACATAGCGTTTATTGATCTATAAAAGGCGTACTATAATGTTCCCAGAAACAAACTATGGAGTGCTCTGGAAAAGCACCCCACTCAAACAAAATTACACAAGAGCTGTAAGAGATCATCGTCTATACTAAACAGGGAAGCCAACCGTCACAACCAGTCTTCACGACTAAAGGATTAAGACAAGCGTGTAGCCTATCGTCTTTACTTTTTAAAGTCTATGTGGACGTTGTACGTAGGAATGGATATACCTATTGGTGGACGACTGTTATTCACACAGTTTTGCTAACGACCAAATCGTATTCGCACAATATACATATGACTTGAAATTTATGCTGAGAACGTACAATGAATACGTAAAATGGGGTTTGCAGATTAGCGTACAGAAAAGGAAATACCTTGTCGTAAACTCCTATGAGAATTCTGATGTGCTCCTAGACAATGAAAACCAGGTTAAGCAAGTAAATGAATTTGGATACCTGGAAGCTATGATAGATAATAACGAACTAGGAGCACATGACATTAACCAAAGCATGCTAAACTCTAGGAACATTATAGGGTCGTTATGCCCCTTATGCCCTCATATATATATTATATTATAAGAATAATAAGGGAAGCAATAGAAATCGAGAAACACCCAAGAATCCTAAATTCTCGTGATGACATCCAAAGACTACCATCCGCTTGGAAACCGGTTCTCGCCAAAAAACAAACATACAACAGAAATCAGCCAGCAAGCACAAATCCACCTCAACAAAATCAGAACGTGACATGCAACCGAGCCCGAAATCAACAAA
>JABXWE010002925.1:0-38585 GCA_014611495.1 Limonius californicus | reverse complement strand
AAGAAAGAATCATTGCAAGGCTTCAACAAAACATCTAGAAAGAAAAACCAAGGCAAAAATCCCGGAGGATACACGAAAAAACCTGCAATTCCACTTTATTACATCCCGAAGGATCATCCGAAAGAAAACGAATAGCCTCGTTTCAAATCTGTGTGTGTGTGTGTGACCCATTATCATAAGGAAAAGCTACATATGGCTTCTATGCATGATAATTAATAAGAATTTAGCTATTTTGAAGGGTGTAACATAGCAATATATATATATATATAAGGCGAATTGTACTACAGATGTCGCCGGTTCTCGCATCCTAGATGACATAATTTCCTATTTCAATCTTCTTCTTGTAGGTCTCTGCTCTCCATGGCTTCCCTAACTTCATCTTGCCACGTCGTTCTAGGTCGGCTTTTCTTCTTCTATTTGGTGGACGCCGTATCCATAATTTATTTGGTCGTCTTTCTGCTGGCATTCTTCGCACATTGCCACGCCATCTCAGTCATCTTGCTTCTACAGTATCCACACTGCCTGTGTGTCTGTGTCTGTTCCCATTTTCTCTCTTATAACTGTGTTTCGCACTTTGTCCTGTCTCGTAATTCCGCAGCTTTTCCTCCGGTAATCCATATCCACAGCAGTTAGTCTATACATATTTCTCTTGTAAATTTCCCAAAATTCGGAACCGTAAGTGCTGATGCTTTCCGCTATTGTTTTATACACCACGATTTTAGTTTTCTTGGTTACTTGCTGACTCCACAATAGACTGTTCAGTTGCTTTATTACTATTCTGCTTTGCCCCACTATACCTTTTGTTTCCTCATCGTTTCTACCGTTTTCTGTTATTTTTTTGCCCAAGTATTTATAACAACTGCTGTTTTTTATTGTTTGGTTTCAGCGGTATAAAGGTTACTTAAGAAAAAATTCAAGAAAGGCGACCTTAAAATTCGAATTGTAAGCATGAATGAAATTAACAGTAATCCTAGTTAGCGGGGTTTAAAACAAACAAACATTTTTTTTGACCTTGCCAAGCAAAGGGACTACACTACAAGTTAAAATTGTCGACCCTGCATCTGCTGACAATACGCAAGACATGCATAAAATGCATTAAAAGCATTTTTAAGAGGCGTTACAAACCTACAGGCATACCCAATTCATTCTTTAAGATCCTCTAAATATTTAGGTCAAGTGTAAATACCCCCACAACAATCGTATCATGGCGTTAGAGCAGGGGACCTAGCCGGCCATTCCATTGTATCGCTTCTTCATATCCATCTTCCTGGAAACTCTTCTTCTAAATAACGTCGCACATTACCTGCGTAGTGTGGCGCATTAGTTGCGTACGTCAGTGTCATTTATATATACATACATGTATATATTGCAGTGTTCTCCACCCTTAAAAATATCTAAATTCTTATTAATTATTAAGCATAGAAGCCATATGTAGCTTTCCCTTATGATAATGAGTCACACACACACACAGATTTGAAACGAGGCTATTCGTTTTCTCTCCGATGAGCCTTCGGGATGTAATAAGTTGGAATTGCAGGTTTTTTCGTGTACCCTCCGGGTTTTTTGCTTTGGTTTTTCCTTTTTGATGTTATGTTGTAGCCTTGCAATGATTTTTTCTTGAATTTGAGCTGTAATTTCAAAGAACCTTAGGATTTGTTGTTACGATTTGTCAGATCAAGTCAAGTTTGTAACTTTTAGCACATGTTTGTGCTTGTTTGGACATGTTTTATGTTGAAGACTTGTGTATTGGTATAAGAGGCAACCATACGACGTATTTCATTTAGCAATAAAGATGTATTTGTTTATTTATTTGTATAATACTTGAAATGTCATCGACGATTTATGAATTTGCCTGAAATATGGATTTTTGATGTTTAAAACTAATTGTTTGACTATGTGTTATGTTACTACTGATGACTCAGTTGCTTTTCTTCATGTTTTCAATAGCAACAATGTTTTTATTTAAATATTTATGCCTTCAGCAAATTTTAACATTTTTGATGATGCTTATGTAA
Organism: Limonius californicus; assembly: GCA_014611495.1. Lineage (NCBI taxonomy): Eukaryota > Metazoa > Arthropoda > Insecta > Coleoptera > Elateridae > Limonius > Limonius californicus. Next base: position 36,570 of record JABXWE010002925.1, on the reverse strand, counting down.
TTTATGAGTTGTATTGTGTTCCTAAGGGAATTTTTGTGTGTAATACAGTTGTGTAATAAGATAGGGCATCTTTTGGTGTATAATTTGTGTGAAACAACATTGTATTTATTTATTTATTCATATTTGTTTGGTTTGTGACCTTGAAAATTTCTTATTTATCAAAATTCTTTGTGTTTGTGTGTGTGAATTAGGTTAAAATGTTTTTTAAATAATATTAGGGTGTATGTAGTTTAGTTTTTGTGTGTTTGTGTGGTTGTTTATCGTTTATTTGTTTATTTATTGTTAGTTTATAGGATTTGTTTATATTTGTTTGGTTAGGTTTGATTTTTAGTATATCATGTTGGATGTCAAAATTTTTGTCTTTTTGTGTAGATTTCAGATCTGATTTTAGTTTTTTCCTAGCATGATGTACTAAAAAGTTATTTAGAATTTAAGATTTTTATGTAATTTTGAACCATTTTCATGCCAGCCTCTGATTGGTCGATTTTCCTTGTTGACAAGTTTGTCTAATTTTAATTTGTTTTGAGATGTAAAAGTTTGTTGTGTTACCACAGTAACGCATATTTTTTGTTGTTTGGGTATATAAGGAAATTTCCAAAAGAAGAGCGGCATTCGATTCGATTCCATCATTTTAATTGCTACTATTACTTGCTTTTTCACTTGCTAAAATGATTTGTAAACCTTACATATTGTCAACGTTAATCTACTGATATATGTGTGATGAAAGTTAAAGTTAAATAAATTGTTGAAAAAGGTTTAAGTGCTTTATTCATCTGTGCTTCGAAAAATTATATTTACGATTAAAAGTGCAACAAAGTGTTTATACTTACTTAAGTAAATTGGAAACATCCAGTGGTACTATTTAAATAAACTGTCAACAGTGCTTCGCTTTTGTGTAAATCCACTAATTATCAACTGAGAACCAAGGATCTATAAAGTTATTCAATTTGGTTGTACAATATCTTCGCATAACCTATAAAATTTGGAATAACGACTGCAACAATTTTAACCACAAAGGTAAAAGCTTTTAATTTACCTGTAAGCTGAGACATTGGGAACGTTCCTGTATGTATCTTGGGAGGCCATTCGAAACCGAAGATCAGAATTAGAAGCAATTTTAGACTTCGAGTGAATGCAGTTAAGCGGACAGGTGACTTTGAGGGCAGAAGCGGAGCACGTGCGTTAGCAACATTGGAAGATTCGAAGTTAAAGGTTGCTCCAAAGCTAATAAAGTTAAGTTTTGAGTCATTTGATCTATTTCGTATTGGTTCACTTGATTTACATGTTTATTTCTGGAAAATTAATTGCAAAGGTGTTTTTGTTTATTCTAAATTCAAACTATTCAGATACATTTCAAAATTTCATTATTTTTACTAAATCATTTTTCTGTTGTCCTGTCGTTTCTTTTTATACGAGCATAAACTTGCAACCCCATTTGATTACAACCTTTCTTTTATTGAACCCTGAGATTTATTTAATAAATTTAAATATCATTTCTTTTCAAAATTCATGCAATTTTATTTACAAGAGTCTCGATTCAAATATTTGTTGTGTGTAAGTGATAACATTCTCATATTTAGCTCCCATCATTTTATTAAAGCATTTACAGTGTACAATTTACAATTAGAGTGTCACACGACATCTATTATTTTTGTGCAAACTCTACGAAAGGGGGGCTATTTCACAGCATCTATTTTTGGCTTCCACAACGTAGGGCACACGTCACGTTAATTCACTTTCTTTTACAAACACGTAAACATACAGCATCTATTTTTGGCTTACACAACGTGGGGCCGTTAACACATAGCAATATATATATATATATATATATATATATATATTGCGATTTATACAGCTATTGAGGCCGTGTCTCGCATCCTAAATGCCAGAGTTCCCTATTCTCCCATAGGTTCTCTTCTAATTGCCGTTTATTCATCGCCTCGCGTACATGTTCATCCCATGTTCTTGGCGGTCGTCCTCTATTTCTTCTTTCAGGTGGCAGGTGTCATTTACATTCGGAAATAATATCCCTACTGCAGGTACTAATTCAAATTGTAAATAGTCTAGGCATCCTTCCCTAGACAAAGCAGCGTCGCAAAAGAACGGCCCTAAAATTCTGTCACCGGCAATTCCTGCACATACGTTGAGTTTTTGGGGATATTGGGTATGCAGTTCCTGCATCTAGTAGGGATTTTCTCTAGGTCAATATCGACATTTCTGCCTGTTCACAGTTTAATGCAAAGAAAAACTTGCTTCATCCGAAAATATTATACGCTGTGAGAATAGTAGATGGCGAATGCATACTCCATAATTTCTTGACAGAATTCTTGCTTAAGATCAAAGTCAGCCTTTGCTAACTCATGATCCAATTTTACTTTATAAGGATGAAATATTTATTAGCTTCCAAACGACTTCAAAAAACAAATAATTTAACAATTGCCTGATTTGTGCAGGAAGGTTTGTCAAATTTTTTACCCAAATGTGTAGGGTAGGGCGGGGACGATTGTAACGGGGTACGGCTGTAACAGAGCTAATATTTTCTAAAATGTAACAGATACGCATGCGCGGCCGTTCAAGACGAGTGGGTTAATAGACGGCAACATACTCGTTAGTATGCTGCCAACAACCCAGGGAAGAATTTGTGTAGAGAAGCTAGTGTGTGTTTATACATGACTCAAGTAAGTTGTTTCATTTTCGTATAATCTCAAATATCTATTCTTCTGAATAACTTTTGTAAAATTTTTCAACGGCCCTGGTTTGGGTGATTATTTGTGCTTACGCTTATCATATTTTTATTTTATTTAACGTAGCGGCTCACATAAAAAAATTGTAAAATATGCCCGAAATTGCTTCGGGGATAATTGTAACAAGATCAAGTGGGGACATTTGTACCATGTTACAATTGTCCCCATATATAAATATTTTATTTAAATAGCATTTTAAACTTTTTTTTTTAATTTTGATTGAAGGTAGCACTATTTGCAATAGATTTATTGTGTTGTTTTTTATACAGAATGCCACGAACAAGAATTCGAAAGACGTGCCTTAAAAAGCCTTCCTGTGTATGAAGATGCACATGACTATATTATAAATCGCCAATTTTCCATTCGTGCAGCTGCTGAAAAGTTTGACTTATGCCACGTATCTTTGTTTGTTTTATTTTTTATTTAACGTCGGCCTATTTCTGCTACTATGGCTAACCACCGACGCCAGGGAGCGATCCTACCACACCTGGAAATTTAGCCTGTTTGAGGGTTCTTTTGACGTGCCCAACAACACTTGGACACGGGGCCTACTATTTTACTTGCTATCCGAGAACAAGGGCCGTTTTAGCGTTTTTTATCGCTCAGAAAAAAACCACCGACCTCAGCGTCCGGATTCGAACCCGGGACAGCTGCGTGAAAGGCATACGGCGAACCTATCCGAGCTACCGGCGCCGGTGCCACGTATCTTTAATGCAATATAAAAAGAAGATAGAATCTGCGAATTTGGAAGCTAGTATAGAATCTCCAATCACCATGGAGTACAACAGCTGCAACAAAATCTTCACTGTGGTGCAGGAAAAGTCAATGTCAGATTACATTATAAAAGCTGCATAAATATACAATGGCTGTTCGCAGAAAGAAATTAAAAAACTTGCTTATGAACTCACTCACAGCGTTCATAAAGAGAAATCCTCATCTATCCATTCGGAGTGCACAGCCAACGAGCCTTTCTAGAGCTACACGTTTCAATGTCACAAATGTAAATCTGTTCTTTGACAATTTAACGACAGCATTAGATAGACATCAATTCGAGCGCAAAGACATATAATGTTAATGAGACAGGTGTTACTACCGTCCAAAGACCTGACAGAGTTGTAACAAGAAAAGGAACGAAGCAAGTCGGAACTTTAACATCAGCGGAACGTGGAATACTAGTTACAGTAACGGTGGCAAGTAACGCTATTGGAAATTCTACTCCTCCTATGTTTGTTTTCCCACGACTTCGATATAAAGATTATTTAGTCAGAGATGGGCCAGCAGGATGCATTGGAGCGCGGGCGATGCTAGTGGATGGATGCAAGAGGAAGAGTTTGTCATTTTTCAAAAGCACTTCCAAAAACATATTAATGCATCCACCAATCAGAAAGTTATACTGTTGCTCGACAATCATCCTTCACACATTTCCATACGTGCACTCGATTTCTGCAAAGATACCGGTATTGTGGTTCTATCGTTCCCGCCGCATTGTTCGCATAAGCTACAGCCCTTAGATCGGCCTATATATGGGCCTTCCAAGAAAGCTGTTAATACAGCTTGTGACAGTTGGAAGAAAAATAATCCTGGGAAAACAATGACCATATACAATATCTTGTAAAGATCGCCTTGCCTCTAGTGCTTGCCCAAACAAATAGGCTGGATTTAGATGCACCGGGATTTTCAATAGGGATATATTCACTGACTTAGATTTCGCCCCATCATATGTTACAGATAGGCCAATGCCTGCGTCTAACAGTGAAAATCATGACATTTCAGTCCTGCCATCCAAAAGCAACGATGAACGAAGAATTGAGTCTGAAGAAAAGCAGAAGATAGTTAAGAAAAATATGAATAACAGTGTTGTAACAGGACCACAAAGTAAGAAGAGGAAGGCTACTAGTGTTAAGAAACCAACTGATAAAAAGCAACGTAAATTAAGCGAAGATGAAGAAGAAGAATGTTTCTGTTTGGTGTGTTTGGAGCCCTTTGGGTCAAGCAAATCGAAAGAAAAGTGGTTCCAATGTGTTGAATGCAAGCACTGGTCACACGAGAAGAGTCTCTATATGTTTTTCATAATTCTCAATTAGAATGATTTTTTTGAGGTTGTATACTTTTTTGTGATAATTTAGTTTGTTTTTCAATGTTAATGTTCAGTTTTTTTTCTGTAACGCTTAAAACAAGTAAATAAAGTTTATTTTTATTGTAAATAATATGTGGTACAATTCTCCCCAACTATTGTTACAACCGTCCGCATGTCGGAACGGTTGTTACTTTACATCATCCTCTTTATGAACAAATAAATATTTTTTTACCGTAATCGAGATTACGGCATGTATCCATTTTGTAGATAAATAAATTTTCCATCTAAGGGTACCAAACCGGTTTTAGTGGCCATTATAGTTCAGCTACTAGAGCGCTGTAAGCAACAATTTTTACGCCGATAATTTTGAAGGTATTAAAGATGTAATTCTTCAAATAGCTGATTCCAGCGCCGCGTTGGATAATTGTAAAAAATTAGTGAAATCAACAGAATTGCCTCAGCGTCTTTGTTTTATTAAATCAAAGTATAGCTTCGTTTCAAATTCCATTCGCAAATTAGAAACTCAAGTGATGACTCTTTCAGAGTCAATTGCAATAATAAACGAATTTGATAGATTGTGTAAGAAAGTTAAAGGTGAAATAGGTCATCTCTGAATGTGGCCGATCAGCTGGGGTGTTCGAATCCCAGCTGGGGCGACCGCATTTCGCTTAGTTAAGTTTAGAGTGCATCTTTCATGAATGGTTAGTGTATAAGGGACGCCTGCAACCCCCTGTTTGTGTTTATTAAACATACGGCAAAAATTCAAGGGGTTATTCCCTGGACTGTTCTAAGAATATTTTGTTTATTGATGATTTTTGAAAGGCCACTTTGTTTCGAAGATAAAGGGCGACAAAAAGTTTCTACAATAACAACATTTTATTACCAAAAATTACATGTAAAGTTTCTTAATCTACAAGAACTGTTGAAAATGACTACCTCCAGCTACAATGCAAGAATCCAATCTTTTCCTCATTGACTGCCGAACTCTTTCAAAAACATCAGGATCGTTTCTTATTGAATTATACCCAGCAATTATCCGATATCTTAAATCTTCCACATTTTCCACTGGATTAAAATAAACTAATGACTTTAGATGGCCCCATAGGAAATAATCCAGGGGGTTTAAGTCCGGGGATAGAGCAGGCCATAAGTGAGGTCCACCTCGACCAATCCCGCGATCTCCTTATGTTACTGTTAAAAACTCACCAGCAACCACACTAAAATGCGCTGGTGCACCATCGTGCATAAACCACATTGCATTTCTTGTTGCCAATGGTACATCCTCCAGAAACTGAAGTAGAGTCTGTTGCAAAAAGTTCCGATACACCTCACCGGTAAGTCTTCCTGGTAGAAATACCAATTAACCAGTCACCCACAATTCCAACCCAAACGTTCAAAGAGAACTGATGTTGAAAACGATCTTCAAGTACCTCATGTGGATTTTCTTCAGCCCACACATGGTTATTGTGAAAATTCCTTATTGCAATTCTTGAGAAATTCGCTTCATCGATAAAAAGAATCAGCGTCAGTAGTTGAGGGATTTGAACCAATGTGTGCAAAAGCCATTGACAGAATGCAATACCTGGAGGAAAATCAACAGGAAGAAGTGCCTGAACTCGTGGTATGGGTACAACAAATAGTCCCTAAGAATTTTCCAGACAGTCCCATTACTTACAGTCAAAGTATTTGCAATTTTTCGAGTAGAAGTACCTGGATCTTCCTCTATCATGTCCAGCACATTCTGTTCTACTTCTACCGATCTTACTGTCATTGGCCTTCGTGGTCCTCCACTTCCTTTCAATGTGCCTGTTTCATGAAGACGTTGATGAATACTTTGGAATGTTTTTCTATCAGGAACATTACGGTCAGGAAATCGTTCAATGTACAACCGCCTAGCTTGTAATGAATTGCCATCAGCAAGTCCATAAATGAAATGCATGTCAGTCATCTCGGCGTTCGTATAGCGATTCATGAGGACTTCACTAACAAAAGTTTAAGTATTAAAGACAGAAAATACACGTCCAACAGCCAAACGTCAATCAGTCTCAAGAAATTCGACACATACAAAATGATCAATCACGAGACGTATTCAAATGAAATCCGCGTTTAAACTGATTTTCTTTTCAGTGTCTGCACTTGCCAGCTGTTAGTGGATAAAACAGCCGTTCTTAGTAATCGGAATGTTGTTAAAAGGTAACCACGCATTTTTAAAAATTTTTATACTCGGTAAGTCCAGTGTAGTACGCCATACTTTTATTTCGGTTACATTAATAATTTGAAAAATATCAAAATTGGTTTTGTCGCAAAATATTTCTCGCTCTGTATCTTTGAAACAGAACGGCTTTTCAAAAATCATAAAAGGACAAATTATTCTTAGAATAGTCCAGGGAATAACCCCTTGAATGTTTGCCCGATGTTTGATAAACGCCCTGTATTTGCGCATATATTTCAGTTTTGTCGTGCACATTATCCACTCTTTATTTATTACTGTTATCGTCTTTCTGTCGTAAATTCAACAGTTTTATCGTTTTACGATTCCCTTGTAATTAATTTAAGGAAATATTTTTGGCTTATTAGGGTTATCAACCTTCTACGCATTGTATACAGGGTATCCTATGATTTTCTTGTTGTGTAAATAACATAAGTATTAAGAAATATGTTTAATTTATTTGTTGCTAGATTAGTGATAACTTTGCGGCTATCTCTAGTTTTACAAATATTCTATCTGCTCTGGGAAAACAAAAGCAATACCATGAAACGCATAGTTATGCAAACTGTGATAACTCAGCTTAGCAGTTCTACTGCGTCTGAGTGATTTAAAGTTCTGAAAAATATTTTTGAAGCATGGAAAAATATTTAACCTTCATTACCTATAAACATTTGGATATGGATGTAACAATGTTATCTATAAATAAAGTAACTAAAAGTAAAACAAGAAAAAGAGTAAAAAATGTATTGCTTTATTTGTTACGTATAAGAACGACTTACAAAGTGAAATGACAACATTTTATTATTGTTGTTTGAAATAAGGATGTTGATCTACAAACAAAACAGCTACCAACATGTTTGGTGCGTCCAGAAGCGTTCTTTGGTGGTGGCTCTGTCGAGGACTGTGGAGGAAGAATAACCGGATGCCCTAGTATAGCCTCTATTCCAGATTTCATAGTAAAGTGTTTCAAAAGCTTACTCGTCTTTGAGCGCATTTCAATTTTAGGCGTGGATAATTGTTTTCACAGATCACAAGGAAAATTTCGCCAGCTGTGTGATAACTTGCGCGTTGTAGGGTTGTTGTCGGAATAAATTATATAGGCTGCTAGGGAGCGACATCTAACCTATTGAAAAACATTATTTGTGGCCAACGAAGTATCTTTCTTTTTGTTGAATAATGAGTAACGGTTTTGTCCATATTGTCTACACCTCCTTTAATTGCATTGCAGTATGTGATAACTTCCGCTTTGGGTTTAAGTCCGGTGATGTTCATATCGTTTTGCATTGTTGATAGTAAAATAACTATGCGTTCTTTCTTTGGGACATAGGAGCAAATGGTAACTTTGCGATCTTCGCTGAATCCAAATATGGAGCATAGTTTCTCTTTATCTTTAGTCTTCTTCATCTCCTTTAGGATGTAGGGCTTGTGTTGCTTTAGTGTTCCAACAATTGAAAATTCCCAGCTAAGCAATAGAGGTGCCAAGTGTAATGCCGTGAAAAATTGTCCATGGTGACGTTTCTTTCAAATCCTTTGAACTAGAATCATAATCACCTTATAACTCGCTTTCCCCAATCCTTTTCTGTACCGTTCGGTCCTTCACCAGTATATATTTGTCCAGTAATTGGATGCGATGTTTGTGCACCAGAAACTCACCAAACTTTTATGCCGTACTTCGCAGGTTTGGACGGAAAGTATTAAGTAAACCTTATTCTACCTCTAAAAGAGAAAAGCTGCTCATCTACCGCAACACAATCGGTTGGTACATATTTCGACGATAGATTTGCATTCAGCATCGATCCGAGATCCGCTATAGCAGCTGCTTTGTCTGATTTTACTCGCTCACTTCTGGTGTTCTCGTTATTAAAGTGAATGAACCGGTATATCTCTCGAAATCGGTTGATTACAATTGTAGCTTGATACAAGGGATAACAATCCGTCTTCCATAACACTTTGAGGTGCTGACTATTGGAATTTTGTTCACCCATCGTTATCAGGATACCAATATATGCATAAAATTCCTGTGTATTCAAATACCTCCACTTTTTTATAGGTTTACCTGGATTCTCTGCGTTCCATTTCTGGCAGACACGATCAGCTTTTCTGTTGGTTTCCCGCACAATAATATTTACCATTTCTTCGGAGAAGATACATTTGAACGTATCAACAACTGATAAACCTTTGGTTGATGCCACGGGGCCAGGTTTTTGCCGGACAATGATGTGCAACTGAGTACGTGTGGCATTTTTTTTTATTTAGTGCCATCTTCAGCCACCAAATACGATGCAGCAACATTTTCATCACTAGTGGCAGCGCTATTCGCATCAGCTTCCTCTTCTTACGGATCTTTGAGCTTAGGCAAGAAATATATGCGTTTTTTAAAGAAGAAAATTACAAAGATGCTGATAATTTTGTTTAAGACTTGTTCATTATGAAATAGCCTTATTTGACTGACATTCTTGAAAAATTAAATATTTTAAATACCTAGTAAGGAAATAATACTCATATATTACAATTGTCAGATAATATTAAAGATTTCGCGAAAAATAGAACTTTGGTCGAACAATATAAACAGTGAAGACATGACAGAAATGTTTATTAATTTAAAAACACATATTAATTTAACAACATTTATTAACGATACCAAACCAAGCCATACAAATCTATGTGTCATTCTTAGATGCACAGAACATCATTTAAAAACGTTATCTACAACTCTTCAGCGTTACTACTTTGAAAATGATAGTATTTCGATTAAATACGAGTGGAGTAGAATTACTCATTTAGAACTAAACATGGACAAGTTATGCAGTTCAAACAATTTAAGTTTGTTTTAATAAACTGTTAGTAAGTTTGATGTAGTTTTAGATTGTACTCGTAAGAACATTATGTTTATGCAATATTTTGTAGAAAAATAATAAGCTAAATAGTAAGCGTCAAGTTAAGATGTTTTGTATTAGTTTCAATATACTAATTTCCTTTCCACTATTTTTCCTACTGCGCCCCCCTTTGAGGACTGTTGCGCCTCCTACAGTTTGAGAAACGCTGTTAGTGTGTAAATGTACTTTGACATAGTTTACATTGGCACGAGAGATAATAAGTTACAATGATATTATACAACACCCAAATAAATGAGAATGCATATAATTCCGCATTCTAGAGAAATGATAGTAGATAAAGAGTGGATGTTATAAATAGCTGCTGTAGATACAAATAGTTTTGTTTCTTGTTTACAGACCAACAACCAACATGCTGACCGATACAAGGTATTTTACTACGGTTTTCCTTTGCATGGGAGTTTTCTTGCGACTTAGGTGTATTTCTCCCCCTACTGTTACTAACTTATATTAGCATGCTAAATTAATAGTTTTAGAAAAGCTAAGAAAGGAAACATAATAAGTAACCTCACTTTTCAAAATTGAATCTGCATTCCTTGCTTTATTGAATAGTATTGATATTAATATTTGTTTTCTAAACGTTGTATATAATAGGAGTAATACTAAATAATTAACAGTAGCTTTAAATAGTAGCTTCTTAATAATAGTATTTATAGAAGTGCAATGAAAATGTATGAAATTAATTATTGGCTATGTTTACTTGTATTTTTCATATGGGTACTTTTATCAACCCTACTACGTACCCGTATTTCTGGCTTGGGGTAAGCATTAGGGAATCTGCACAGTAAGTTCTTATAAAGTAACAAGTTACCTCGTAGCATTCCATGCAGGTGCCTAGAATGTAATATTTACGTCTAGCTAACACAAAGTTGTTGGCAAATAGAATATTCCCAGAACGTCAAAATTCATCCCCACCTTAGTACAAGCACTTACCTGCTACGTGTTAGTTACGTATTTGCGACAAATAACAAAACGCCTCATAATTTAGACAAACGTTAAAAGAACATGACGGAAATTTATAATATGATTGGCTGTGTTTACGACAGATGTAAGACTTTCTAAGGGTGTTGTATGATTCCGTTTCATTTTTCAATATTTATTGTATTTTGCAGTGCATTCATTGGTACCATTATAATTCTATCGATTAACCAGCAACTAGGTAAGAACTAGGGCATCCATACGTATAGTAGTAGTACGGCAATAATGGCAACAGTATAATATAGAACATTCCTTTATTTAACAGAATCAACATCGACTATTTGCGATAGTCCAAAATGTATACAAGAATCTGAAAGAATTTCGTATTACATCGATACGAATGCAAATCCGTGTGAAAACTTCTATCAGTTTGCTTGTGGAAAATTTGTGGAAAACTCATTCGGGAACATGAAACTTGAACTAGAGCAAATACTACTCGATCGTGAGCTAGAGGACTTACGTGTACTCTATCATGAAGAAATACAAAAGAATGATCACAAAATGGTAAAAGTTGCCAAGAAACTGTACAGTGGATGTATGAATACGAAGGAACTCGAAGTCGACTTCCTAACAACTATAAAGCAAACTCTGAAACAAGTAGGTGCTTGGCCTCTTCTCGAAGGTTCTGACTGGAACGAAGACAGTTTCGACTGGCTCAACGCAACGTACAAACTTCGAAAGATGGGTTATGAGTATTCGGCTTTTCTTGACCTTAGAGAGCGAATAGATGGAGATAATAAGCACTATCTACAGGTAATTGAACCTCATAACTGGCTTTATTATAATCGTGTACTGCTTAAGTTTTCAATATTTTCTTCTTCTTCTTCTATATATTCTATATTGCATTACATATTTATGAATTCTTTTGTTATTTCAGGTAGAAATATCCGAAACACGCTACATTGATCCGTCAAATAAATTGCATATACCCAAATTCGCTGAACTATTCGGAGCAAAGAATAAGGAAATTGTATCTAAGGAACTAAACGATGTTTACCAATTCTTAGAAAAATTTAATGAGGTTATTTTCATTATGAAATATTTCCCAATTACCCTCTTATTTACTTGAACTTATAATAGCAAGGCATTAAATGCATGCGTCCTTGATATTGTAACGATTTCCGCGCCTAATTGAACGCAACCCTTACTACATATTTAGTTATTTGCACCCTTTGTACATTTAATACATTTCGAAGGTTACTCTCCGTTATACGGCGCAACAAATTAGAGTTCTGGAAGTACGTCTTAGGAGGCCTCCGCGGATCGGACTAATGCGTGATCATAAAACGACCTAGGAAAGCTGTGAAATCTTTAAATTCAATACCATCCCACTATCGGAGCACCCTATATACATGGTGTACGTAAAATTGTTTCCCCCATTAAGTTGAATATTGCAATTGTACTTATTATCTAAACATATCCCCAACTAAACCCCAATAGTACAATTCAATGACACAAAATCAATGAATAAATTAATTCTTAATCGTAGGTAATGGAATTGTAAATAACAACGGCCACGTTATAAAATTTAAAGTATAAACAAATTTTGTTTCACTTCCCTTTTAAAATAGAAACGGCTATCGCTGCAACTGTACTCCAGATTCTTTATCACCGGCTCCAGGCGTGCCTGCTCTGTCTGTGACAAACAACTGTCCCAAAGTAACTCGTTGAAGTCTGCTTATCACTTGGGCCAAATGGTGGAACGTAGAATCTTTAGGATTTTAATTACGGGGTTTTCACCCGTGCGACTTTTGCCTAAATTAATTCGTCGGATATTAGAATTAAAGTTCAGGACATTAAGACAGGACAAAATTTTTCTGTCAATAAATAACTCACCAGTAGATGGAAAGTGGCATACCACAAAAACTTCGTGACCGGAATAATTCTAAATTGGAAAAATTGAATTCCTGGAGTTTTTTCTTTTTCTCAACTATAGGAAACGACTCCGATCTAGTGACTGCCAGATCAGAACTAACTTCCAAATCGATAAACGATTTACCAACAATATTGTTCACTACACACCTAATTATCCGGCCAGATCCCAAATTCAACTGTCCTATATTCGGAAACTGTCGTTAAGATTTTTATTGTATTATTGTATTTATATTATTGTTTGGATATTTAATATTTATTTAATTATTACCTTTTTACAGATACTTCGTATGTATCCCAATTATGTAAACCAAACCATAGAAGAATTTCAAAGGGGGGAAGATACCATCGACTGGTTGGAATTTATCAATAACCTGGTCGGTTCAAAAATTCAAAGGACTGTACATGACTACGTTAATTTCCCTGCACATCAAGTTCTAAACGTATTTACAGATTTAATGTTAACCACCTCCAAGCGGTAAGGTGACATTACATTGGATTTCTTGAAAAACTTCTTTTAATTAAAATCTTAGAACTCTAGCAAATTATATGATGTGGACAGTGATAGAGCCATTGCTTACTATTCTTCCAAATTGCCCAACCGGCGATCTAGTATGCAGCAAAATGGAAAAACGGATCAATCTTTGTCTAGAAGAAGTACATGGTAAATTAACAACGAAAGTAGCTAGTCCAATCGACGTGATAAGACTTAGACGGCATCTTTCTGAAGAGAAAAAGAAAACAGTGGAAAATCTAGTTGATAAGATCGGCTCTCAATTTGTGAAAACTATTAGCCAACCACAATGGATTCCCGAAGAAGTTAAACAAAATCTTGTCGATAACGTCAAAAACGCTAAAGTAGTGGTTGGAATATCTGGAAACTATTTTGATGACACAATACTTGACGAGTCGGACGTTGACATGGTAAGGTTGATATTAAGTATTTTTCTTCTCTCAATCCCGTATCCCTTCTGAAAGCTACGAAACTTTTCACTCTAATATATTTTTAAAATGAGCGAATTGTTTCACTGAAGATTATTTCTTTGCGTGCATCTCTGAATTATGTTTTTGCAATATTAGTGCCAATAGCACCCTACTAAAATGTTCAATTTATCGTAAGTAAAAAGTATCGAATTGAAATCTAAATTTAAAAATTTCGTATGGATAAAGTGACGGTTTAATAAGCGTAAACAGAAGAAAATCATAGACTGTGTTCAAGAGCCAACCGAGTGTTTATTACTTCGTTTCGAAATATTTACCCAGTTAAACAGCACATAGAGCTTGTAAATTAATGAAAAGGCCTACAATTACCTGTTAAAAGTTGTATTTCTCATAAATACTAAGTTTCATTCTCTAGCAATTTGTAGGAATCTCCGGTACCCCCATCGCCATCATATCAGTCTTGTATTGTGTTTTTTTTTATTTGTAGTATAAGAAGATGAAACTGTGTTACGTATGTAAAACCACATCATTCAACACCAAAGATAATTCACTTATACAACCTGTTTCAACGGAATAGAGTTCCAGTTGCATGTTTTATTTAAATACCACATCCTGTACAGTTTTCATTTTATTTGCCTCCATATTGTTGATATATTACCACACGGTTTTCCATCAATTGCTAGGGCGTCGATCACAAGGCACAAGTCTTTTTAAGGCGCCCTTTTAACACCCTAATTGCTACCAAGGTTGCTCTTGACTGTTCCCTAAGCACGGGGCACAGTGCTTGCTCTACACACCTCTGGAACATTTCCCTACACCCGTAGACATCTTTAACGGTTCTTATCACAGTTGTACTGTAAACACTACATTACTCAATTATGGGTATTAATCATCACATAAATGGAGAAAAGTACCTACTGCACACGAACTGTTACATAAAATAAAATCTCAATACTGAACGAACAGCTTTTCGTCGCTACTCATAGAGAGGTGGGATGTTAGGGAAGGGGAACGGGATTTCGGGTTCAAGAACAAGGCTGTCCCCACTTTGACTGCATTGATAGTTTGTTTCAGTTGCATGCTTGCTAGTCTTATTAATTTCTGTGGTATACCTACATAGTTCTTATGTACCTAGTTGAATTTTATATTTCCATATTAAAAAACATTACTCTTCAGCATTTTCTTTCTGCTATTTATTTCAGGTAAATAGATTGATAATATGACTTTCAATTAGTTTGACCTCAATCTTTAGCGCGGTGTGTTGCTGTGATAAATGGGTTCGGTTAGTTTAGTCCATAAACTTTCTAAATTATTATTTTTTTTTGTCGAAACGTACCTTTATGGGTGATATGCCACATACAGCTGTGTTAACTAAACACTAAATTATGGAAGTTATTTTCGAAAATTATTAGTTTCAGAATTAATGAGGCGACGAAATTCGCGTTGCTTCTAAAATTGGGAGTCACATGCAGTAGGTTCGCACGATCCTGCTTTTTGGCCTCTAAGAGCAGAAATAAACTGTTATGGAAGGAATTTTTGATCTAAACGTCAAAAAGTACAGTTCCTTTACAGGTTTCCTTAACCCTTCACCTGCCCAGCGCTTTGAGGTCTATCAGCAGGTTGCGGTTTTCCTGTAATGATTGCACTTTGACGTATCTCAGCAGCTTACTGACTTCCCTTCACAATTTCATTTCGAGGTATCTCAGCTAAAACGGCAGGTTGCATTGGCTACTCACCTGCCCAGGTATCTCAGCAGCTTACGGGTTTCCCTTGATGATTGCCCTTCGAGGTATTTCAGCTGCAGAGTCAAGTTCCATTAACCATTCACCTGCCCAGCACTTTGACGTATCTCAGCAGCTTGGGTTTCCTGTGACGATTGCGCTCCGAGGTATCTCAGCTGCAACGGCAAGTTCCATTACCTACTCATCTGCCCAGCAATTTGAGGTATTTCAACAACTTACGGGTTTCCATTCATAATTACCCTTCAAGGTATTTCGGCTGCAACGTCAAGTTCCATTAACCATTCACCTATCCAGCACGTCGAGGTATCCCAGCAGCTTACTTGTTTCGCCTTGATGATTACGCTTCGCGGTATCTCAGCTGCTGCTTCAAGTTCCTTAATCATTCACCTTGCAGCTTCGGCACGCTGTATACGGACCTATTATTTCATCTTTCTTCTTCTGTTTGACTGAACAAACAGTCCAAATTTTCAAAGGGAATCGTTAAGGCTAAGGTTCCCTGCAGTTTCCTACTCGGAACAAGTCAATACCGGGGGTAGTTTATTTGCACTGTATGCAGTTGGTATGTATGTTAATAAAAGTATTAAACCTCTCTGGTGTTCTATTTCATGCATTTAGCTCAACTACTCTAGATTCGACTATAAGACGACCACGACGACTCACGGCTAACAGAAGATAAACACAACACAGGAGTCCGTAATCTTAAAATATTATATCCTTTCAGTAAAACTCCTCATATCGTGATAATATGGTCTGTCGTGGATTTCTCCTACCTAAACCCGTTCTAGTATTTCCTCTATGTATACTTGGATTTGATCGGCTATTACTGCTGTCACAGGTAGTAGTCATATCCTTCTATAGTTTTCACAGTTTAGTTTAAATGACTTCTGTGTTTGATAAGCCCAACTTCACGTAATGATCGAAAAATATTGTTCTTTATTTTTCTACAGCAACCCCTAAGCACCTGACTACCATAACCTTGAATTAATAAAACAAACATGCGGTTTTAACTAGTATGATCAAGCTATTTGTTTACTATTTATATTGGTAATACGCCCAAAAGTGGGAGAGACAGTGAAAAGCTTATATATTGACAGTTATCACCCATGATGGAATGTCCCATGATCCATAGAAGCATATTCCTTCCTACTATTCAGTTCTGTCCAGTTACACTACCCGTATATGGCTAGTGAATCTCAGTATCAACGTAGCCTGTGTTTGTGTTTTCAGACCTACTGCATACAAATATATTCGTATTCGTATTTTCCTACATTTTCTTGTATGTTTTTCTGGTTTCTTCGGGATATGCTGAAAATGCAACAATAATCTTTTGGCGTTGTCAAACAAAGTTAATGCAATTTTAATCTGTTACAACCCATAAACCATACAGTTTATAAGTTACCTTCTGCAAGATAAAATACTAAATTTCCAGACTAAGCAACCGCTTGTGATTCTTTCTCTCACCTTATGTATTTTAGGGTGATGTTGTAGTTAACGCGTCATTCTTTACCCTTCTTGCACAAGCTAATAGGAATCAGCGTTCTGCAGCATATTTGCCAGAGAACGAATTGAGACCTGAAGATAGATATGGACCCTTCATGTTAAATCGTTTGGTACCCGAATATTACAAAAATAACTTGTTTTGTAAGTATTTCATTAAGTAGTAATAATTCAATAATCTTGAAGAAGGTAAACAGTTAATATAAATTGTAATTCTTAAAATGGACAATTAATTTCTCTAGATATACCAGTCGGCGCAACTAAATATTTGCTTTATGACGAAAATCGGCCAAAATATTTAAACTACGGAACACTTGGGACAATGATTGGATCAGCGCTGAGTCAACTGCTTCTGCCACTTACAATGGAGAAAATGAAAACCAGACAAGTGTTCACCGAGATCAATGAATGTTTGAAGATAGAAAATGATACAATCAGCAGCCCCATGGTATAACAGATGTTAAATTGTATAAATAAATAGTAATCGTGTTTTTATTTTAGTTCTCCGCCACAGTTACAAAGATTATTAGTGATCATGTGGCTTATACAGTGTACCAGGAATGGGTAAAAGCGAATGGAGTGGAACCGAAGCTTGCTACCAGCAACTACACACCAAACCAGTTATTTTGGATTGCAGCTGCTAGTCTTAAGTGCCATCCTGCAAGCTACCCTAACTTTAATGGTAACCCCTACCAACTTGAATTAGGACAATCCGCTACCTACAGCGTATCAGAATCATTACGCCAAATTTCAAATTTGGCTAAAGATTTTAACTGCCCTGTCAATTTAAATTTGAAATGTGCGTTACTTTAATTGTTACCTTGATTTTAACCAACACTTTGTAAGAATCATTTAAGGAATTAAATAAAATCATTACTTTTATGTTTGCTCCATGATGAATGAACAGTTACTTGTTACATTCACGATGTTTGAATATATGCATAAACTTCCCTGCGCTTGGTTCAAAGGACTGTGTTCAGATAGACATGATTGAATGATTCAAACCTAAATCAATCAGTTGCTCCACCGCGGCGTAATGCTCCTGCTGTTCGTGGTAGAATATCTCATGTACCTCCCAGCTAGCTGAATGAATTGTTTAATCGAATAGCCGAACACACTACATCTTTAGATCTTACGAAACCTACATTGGAAATGAATACACATTCTTTGAAGGTAGAAACACACTACCGTCACCTCATGTCAGCTTACGCAACGTTATGTGTTCACAAAAGGACACGAGATATGTATGCTTAAGTACACATAGCACATGTCACCTAAAGTCACGTCAAGTCATATATTTGTTTGAAGAATTTTCTCCAGTGTGTTCTAAGCATAGAACACATAACCCATAAAATAAATAAAGGCACATTAAGAACAGGAGGAAGACAACTACTGGCATATGCAGATGACCTAATGTTAATGGCCAAAAGAAGAGATACATATAACGAAAATGGTGGAAGAACTAATAACAGAGGGTCAAAAATAGGATTGAAAATAAACAAGGAAAAGCAAAAATCATGAGAGTAGGGGAGAAAACAACAGAAGGAGAGACAAAAATAGGAAACCAGGCATACCAAGAAGTTGACAAGCTTAAATACCTGGGTATTGTGGTATCCAGCGATAATCATCATCATCATCATCAACAGCCTTTCCGTCCCACTGCTGGGCATCGGCCTACAGTTTAACGTCGAATCCGAACGACCGAAATTCCAGAGAAGGTTTTTAGCATTAAGATCCCACGGTTGCAAGCCGAATTGGGAAATTGTGTGTGGTGGGTTGTAGACAAGATTTTTATAAATCTGCATAGTTCTGCTTAGGTTACGAACCCAAGCCAGAATCGACGTTTTATTCAGAAAGCGAGCGCTCTACCAACTGAGCTACCACCACACCCTGGTATCCAGCGATGGAGACAGGGAAATAGAAATAAGAGACAAAATAGTAGCAACAAATAGAGCTTTCTATGCTAAAAAGAAACTATTAAAAAATAAATTCATCTAAAGAAACGCAAAAATAAGAATTTATAACACGCTAATAAAACCAGTAGTAATGTATGGGGCAGAAGTGATGTCAATGACTAAGAAAGAGGAAGACAAATTAAGATCAATGGAAAGAAAAATACTCAGATCAATATTAGGTATTTATTCATCATCATCATCATCATCATCATCAACAGCCTTTCCGTCCCACTGCTGGGCATCGGCCTTTTCTCTGCCACATGTTTCTCCTCAGCGCTAAGGTAGAAACACGGGGGACATACACAGTATAACGTCGAATCCGAACGATAGAAATGCATTAGCATTAATTAATTGTTTGCTGCCTTACTTCGTTGAAATTCATACTTTATATATTAATAATAATAAAAGGCAATTTCAACAGGTATTTATTTATTTTTGCTTAAATACGTATTTCGACATACAATATGTCATTAAAAAAAAAATAAATACCTGTTGAAATTGCCTTTTATTATTATTAATATATTAGCATTAATATCCCACGGTTGCAAGTCTAATTGGGAAATTGTGTGTGGTGGGTTGCAGACAAGATTTTTATAAATCTGCTTAGTTCTGCTTAGGTTTCGAACCCAAGCCAGAATCGACGTTTTATCAGAAAGCGAGCGCTCTACCAACTGAGCCACCACCACACACATTGGGATTAGGTATTAGGAGTATAGAATAAGAATGAACCACAAGATAGCGCAAGAGATAGAAGAGGATATAGTAAGAAAAATACAACAACGGAGAGTGAAACGGCTCGGGCATGTGATGAGGGCAGACCATCAGGAACCGAGGAATATAATAATGAATTGGATACCAGCTGGGAAAAGAAAAAAAGGAAGGCCAAAGTCGAGATGGATAGATTAAGTGAAACATGATTTGCTGAATATAGGAATAGGAATGGAAGAAGTAAAGCAGAAGGTCAAAGATAGGAAAGCATGGAACAAGATAAGCCATGAAATAGAATGAAGACAGGACAGGGACTGCTCCCCCCAAATTAAAAAAGGATCTAGAAAGCTTCTTTTGGAAAGCGGCGAAACCCCTTCATGGGGTGTTAAGCCATTCATTCATTCATTCATTTTCTCCTGTATACTTGTGCAATTGTGCAACGTGAAGATCTAGGTGAACATCACCGTGTAGTACAGTTGTTGAGAATGTATCCTCATAGGTTTTACATGTACTTCAGAATGCGAATATTTATTGATTTACAACTTATTAAACTATCGAAATTTAAACAAAGAACTCTTGGTTAGGGGCATTGGATATTATCCAATACAACTTAAAAATAAAACAATGTATTAATCATATTGGTAGTACAAAGTATTTGTTACGCCCGGTTGTAACAGTGTTGGCTCACTTGTACTTGCAGTATCATTGAACGATGAAGAGTATCATCTATGCTGGTCTTGTTGAATGTCTGACGTAGGTTCAGGAGACAATAGGAACTATTGGTAGATGATGGGCGGGACATGGACTGCTGTGCACTACGCCTACTAATTTGCTCTATTGCTTCTGCATTTTTTATTTCAGCTTGCAATATGGAGTGACTAAGTGAAAGTTTAATTCTACCTTGACTGATATCTGGCAACCGTTTAGCAGTTCTGAATATACTCAAGTGAAACATATCAGATTCATCTAAATAATCTTGTTTCAATGGTATTTGCACGGATACAGAAGCAGCATTTTCTTGGTATTTATGTTTTCTAAGATTTGCAGTTTCTCTCATTACTTTTACCATTTCCAGGACTTGATCAACTTTTCCCTCTCTCTCTTATCCCACTTTATGTTTTCTAATCATTGCATAATTTCATTTTCATTCGCAAGTAGCAAGTTTACACAGACTTGTGAAGGACCTGTTACTTGCTCACTGTGTGGATTTATTAAATCAGAATTATGTTGTGGCCCAAGATCTTTCTTTTCTTCCCGTTGATCTGCTTCCTCTAGAAGCAGATCATATTGCAGCTCAGTATCTTCTTGGGAGTGTGTTGGATCCAAATTACTATGGGATCTTAAAAATTTAAAGTTTGAACACTTATAATCGTTATTATTGTCACGGTTTCTGCCATAAGAACCAACATCAATACCAATAAATGTGTAGTCAGCGTCTACATGCGTACCACTGAATGATTTCCTTTACAACTATAGAAATATGAACCAGTATTCATAGTACACAGAATACTGATGTGTTTCAATCTATAGCCGTTGCTAGGCGTCCACATCAGATGCAGCCATATTAGCGAAAGTCAATAAACTCAAGTATCAAGTAGCAGCTAAAGGACTGCAAAACAGTGTCGATATTGTTAGTCTGGTTAATTAATTGGAAGCTGGTAAAACACAAATATATATTTTTTTTGTACACAGAACGGCCTAGCATTGCCGTGGATGACCAGGAAATAGAATGGAACGCAAACGACAAACTTCTGAGAGTGTATTTGGATAAAGGACTCTTCTAGAACTACCACATAAATAATAAACTACTGCCACATCAGACTGATAAAACTATAGCCCAGAATTAAGCGAACGTCGTCTCTTCAACTTGAATGTGGGGCATTAATATACAAATCTATATTAAGACCAATCATCACATAGGCGTGCCAGCTATGAAGTAATACGGTAGCTTTACTAATACTCGACATCAAGCCAGTTGGAAGAACGTTTACTAAATAGAACTCCAGCCAAGTGGACGCTAGAAATTCTTAGAAACAGATATCGACCGAAACGTTTGGGCTGCCATTTTTGGATGTAGGATTCTCTGTTCTAGGCCATTCTTTGCCACATTAAGCCTGCGTGTTTTGCTATGTCGTCTTTCCATCTCATCTGTGGCCTGCCTCTCGAGTGATTTCTTGTATATGGTCGCCATTTTCCTATTTGGTGGTTCCACCGTTGGCCCTGGAGACGTTCGTTATGTACGGCCCAATTCCATTTTAGTTTAGCTGCTTGTTTAATGACATATGTAACTTTCGTTTTCCTTCTTACCCAGTTATTTCTTTTCCTATCTCTAAGCGAGGTCCCTAATATTTGTCTTTCCTTGGCCCTCCGCCTCTTTCTCTTCTTATCCAAGTTTGATGTTATGAACGTCCATGGTTGAGCTTCATATGTGATGTTTGACAGGATGCATGAGTTAAATACTCTGATTCTTAAGTGCAGGTCATCTAGGACAATGTTAGCCGGTTCTGCGTAGAAAATAAATATATTTGTGTTTTAATTTCAGCTTCTAGTTAATAAACCAGACTAATAATATCGACACTGTCTTGCAGTCGTTTAGCTGTTAGTTGATACTTGAGTATCTTGATTTTGCGCTAATATGGCCGTATCGGTCGCAAACTTGGCTAGAGATGAATGTACTGGATCAGGGATAACACATACATATGTATAGACTGAAGAGGAATGCACCAAGGACAGACCCCTGGCGAACGCCTGAATTGATGAAGTGTATATGAGGGAAGTGATTATATACTTTGATTTTAAAAGTGCAATTTTTAAGAATGAACAAATTATGTGTAATAGGTCGTTTGGTAACTAGCGTTTGCATAATTTAATTAGCATAAACAGTATTTTGCAGAAACTCTTAAATCCAGAGTGCTGTAAAAGTGTAAACTTTGATGATGCACGTAGTAAGTGTATTTTATTAATTATTATTAAATACATATTTTTATGTAACAAATTGGTGTCCATGTTGTTATTGTAGTAAGAGAAAATGTTTGAAATAAAACAGAAACTTAGAAGAGATAATTTTTCCCGATAGCAACACAGTGGAATATCAAAAACTTGTACCACAGACCCATCCATTGAATCTTAATAGAGAACCCCACCGAATACAACCTATCAAACTACTTGGCTTATGTAAACTATGGGAAGACATTTGATTCCATTGATTACCTTGCAATAATGGAGGCTTTATAAGAAAAACCAGAATAATAATAGAAACTTCGAATACAGTACTGGAATGTTTAGAGCTTTTCTGAAAACATTTTTAATTCATCGAACCAGATCTTGGTAA
Source organism: Limonius californicus (assembly GCA_014611495.1). Taxonomy (NCBI): domain Eukaryota; kingdom Metazoa; phylum Arthropoda; class Insecta; order Coleoptera; family Elateridae; genus Limonius; species Limonius californicus. The sequence continues at coordinate 13,621 of JABXWE010002925.1, read as the reverse complement.
TAATATTACACGCTTAAATTTGATTAAAATCAAAATATTATGTTGATATCTATCAACCCAAAAGACATTTCAACCATTGTTACAGTTTTCACAAACTGGAGCACTCATGGCTGCTTTGACCACACAGTATGAATTTTTTCCTAGGCGCGCAACTGCCCTTCTTGGGATTCTCTTTATTTTTACCTGTTTCACCTCTTTGAAGGCGTTACCACCAAAGCTAGAAACTACAAAAGGAAGCAGTGGTAGCAACTCTAACATGCCACAAGCTTCTAGATAGAAACTGGGGTTTAAAACCGCAAACGATATATGGCTAGTGTAAGACACATGATCACCTATGCATCGGTTATGTGGTGGCCAAAAGAACAACAAAATACTAATCAGTTATAGCTAAAGAAGATACAACTATCCTACAACTATTCCAGAACGGGAAGTGTAGACCTCAAGATGATCCTCCTTCAAGAAGGGATCCCTGCAATGGTATACGGATGGTCCGAAGATGGAAGGTGGAAGAACTGGAGCGGGGGTTTCGCACCCCTTGGTGTCAGAGCTACCATCTTCCAAGCTGAGGCTTATGTACAAACTTCGGGAAAGTTTACAACGGTGCAACAATTGACATTCTCACAGACAGCCAAACAACAATTAAAGCTTCTACTTGTGAATCTACGCTCGTTTGAGAGTCACCGCGTAACCTCAAACAAGTGGCTAACAATAACCACGTAATTTTACGGTGGACCGATGAACTCGCAAGACGCGGAGCAATGACTTCCGATATGGAACCTAAACCTTGTTATACACAGAAGAGCCACACTAAACATAAGATCAGGATATGGGAGGAGGCGTTACACTCGGAAAACATACCAGGATCACGTCAGACAAATCAGTTCATAACTAATTCGCAAAACAAAACAAAAATTGCTTTGTCTCTAAGCAAGATGGAACTTAGCACCATCACCGGCATTTTTACAAAGCACATAACACTAAAATATCATAAATATGATAAAAACCACTGTCGATTCCCACACTTTAGAATGTTTAGTTAAGTTAATTACAATATGCTTCGTTTATTTTCTTTTATCCAATTTGATGTTATGTTTGTACTTGATGCAATACTGTAGTCTGAAGACGGGTTGTAGACAACCCGAAAACGTTAATGTCACTACTACATTTGTATAACTTCTTTATTAAATAATTTCTGTGGGAACCGACAGTGGTTTTCATTACATTTATTCAATCTATCCCACTATGAGTCATTGGATCTTCAACGAATTTACTAAAATACCATCTGTTCAAGATTGGTAAAGCGGAAGATCGAATGTGCCCTGTATGTAACGGGGTAGTGGAAACGGCAGAACATATTCTGTGTTTATGTAACACTACCTGTCGCCGCAGACAATAAATTTTCCGAAGAACGTTATGACGCCTATCAAAATAAAACACTCAAAGTCCATGGATATCCTAAGCAAACAACTTGTAACTGTTCTGAACGAAGCAAGGGCTCATGAGTTACAATAGAACCATGAAGGGTCGAAGTGATAGAGGGCATATTAAAGGCCAAAGCCTTCATACCTATAATAATAATAATAATAAAATGCGCTTTTCTGTAACAGAATAAGAGTGTGTTACAGTACACTCATAAAAGACATAGGGCCACGCAACATTCACAATTACTTTACAAAATCGGAACACCATACTAGCATACTACTACATACTACCATACTAGAAGATGTTTGTAACTCAGTTAGAAAAACAACTAAACAATCTTAGATTTTTAAACTATATTGTGCTAATAACTAATGTCTTCGAGGAATTGCAAGATATGATAAAAGAATTATACGCAAAATCTACGTATACGTTTAAATAGTCTAAATTGTATTCATTAATCTTCGGATATAACCTTTATAATCCAATCCATGTAAGCAGAAATTTCGGCGTGGACAGTGATTTTTCCTTGATCGTCACAATACGATACTAGAGTATCTTGGTACCATTGTATTCTTTTGGTTAGCTTATCCTGATATGGTCTCGTAAGCGGACCTACAATAACGTCATCGCAAGTACCAATATTTTCGGTACACAGCAGCCATGCGTACACTTTACATTTTTCATTTGTTATTAATGAAAGTTCTAATTTTGCGGAATCGTTAAACATGATTGCATCTGAAATGAATGTGTAGTTGTTTTCAACGTTTAAATGCATCTAAACTTACCATATTTTGTATAATTCCAAACAATCATAGTCATATGAGTTCCAAGCTCTGGCGGTGGAAGGTCTGGGTATGGTAAACAAACAGGGAGGATGTAATCTGAAAACAATTTTTGCAGTATCTTACCAATTTAGAGAGTTAACAGTTTTACCAGTGAATTGTATTTGATTTTCCAAGAGAATCAGTCCAATATTGTAGTCAGTTACGAATTTAAAGAAAACATTTGGTATTGTTTCCTTTATTTGAATTTTTTGTACTTGATTTTCACAACTAAGTTTAGGGTCGCGACAATGGGAATTCGAAGAAGCACCCAAATCTCCCAACCACACCATAAAGCTGTAACTCAAATTGAGTTTTATTTCCTTAAAGGAATACGATACGCAACTTACGGTTTCCAATTTTGGAGTAACAGACATACAGCTTTTGTTAAAACATACCGACTATTTATTAATGAACCAACACATTGTATTCCTACACTTTCTTCATTTTCTAGATCTTTATATTCTATACCTACTGCCCAAGGAAATGCAGAACGATCAACTTCTTTTCCATCAACTATTTTAAAATTTTCTTTCAGCACACCGCACACCGCTCTATTAGGAAGAGTGTTTGTTCCAAAATTGGGGATAATTACAGCACCTGGAGTTTCGCAACAAACTAATATTACATTGCCGTAACCACAATACGAATTTTTGGCAAATTCTTGAAGAGTCCTGTTTTTCGAAGACGCGGCATTGAAAACGGTTTCGCAAGTGTTCAGCGGTACACATTTTCCATCTTTTCCATTTGGAGTTTTGCAGAAATTGCCTTGTTCTGTAACAAATAATAATATTAGTAATTATAGTTGTAGTAATAAGCGGAACCTCTTCACCACTAACAACAAATACTTTTGAAGTGGTCTCGATTCTGTCTACAATTCTGTTATTGACGTAATCATGAGGCTATGAAGATATTCAGCTAATGACTTGCCTTGAGGTAGAATAGCAGAACAGAGTGAAGATGTTCAACGGACCAACGAGAGCATCATACGACTTCTAGAATGGAATTCTGATTGCTCGATTTGCCTTGAGTCTTTTCATTAAATTACAATTCTGATTACTTTCGTGTGAATTCGTTAGCAATCCCAGACAGTGCTATTATTGATGCTGTCTTCAAGAAAAGACAGCGTGTACTCTGCTTTAAGCGTGTAACTACTCATATATTGTTAATGCATTCTAAAAAGGACATACCTGTATTTGTCCCTGTTTTTGCTACTTTTGTAATCCAGTCGATATAAGGATAAACTCTTGTGTATATGCCAGGATGTCCTTGTATACCACATCCAACACCATAGGAAACGATTGCTTCTTGGTACCATTGAATCTGCTCGTTTTCATTCATAAAGTCTTTAACAAGAGGTCCTCCAGAGTCTCCTTGACATGAGTCCTTTCCTTTCTCTCCTCCCGCACACAGCTGAACTCTGGGTTCAAGTTTTCTCATATCATTTTCCAAAAATTTGTTACAGACACTACTATTCTGTACAGGTACTTGCACTTTCAATTTAATATCAGATCGATCTCCTAAAATGTATCCAATGAACTATATTGGTGATACTGTAATGCCAACTGCTATTCACAGTTAAACATGGCAGTATATTCGAATTTGCACGAACATGCTGATTCCAATATCTACTAAAGTCGTGATAATTAGCCAAATTATCTGTCTTACAAGTCCAACACCATGACCATGACCAGAAGGACATTTAGAGCAAAACAACTTTGAAATCTGTTTAATGAACGTACAATATAAAATTCTTGTTCTGCTGACAATATCTGGTCAGAAATTAAGAGAAAGATGGAAAAGAAGAAAAAAGTTGGAATCAAATCAAACACAAAGGTGATTATGAAAATCAACACTAAAACCGCTGATACAGAAATAGCCATTACATTAAAAAATATTGTAGGTAAACAAGTAGATTTGCCTAGCAACCAACAACAAATATTTAAAAAATACATTCAGGAGATGCTAAAGGTCCACGAGGAAAAAAGACAAGATAAAAATGTAGAAATGAATGAATACTGCAAACTGGAATCGAGAATGCGCACAGGAAGCGACAAAAGAGATTGAAATATCTATAGGGAAATCATATTATTGAGCATTCCGCGTGTGATAGTAGCAAGAATTTGGACAAGGTTTTAAAAAATATTTGAAAACACAATCGAGTATAGTCCATGCGATTTTAGAACTAATATAATATTTTCATACTACCACAAATACGCGAAGGAAAACAATAAACAAAGGCAACTGAATAATGTGCTTCGTAGAATTGGAACTACTTATATAGAAATGGTTGAGACTCTATACAAGACAAATGTGTAGGATCTAGGAATGAGGAATCAGCAAAAATCTCAACTGCCAAGTATTTTTGCCTAGAATACGTTTTTTTCCCACTAGTCACTTATGAGGTAATTAAAAAAGATAAAAAGAAGATAACAAAATACAGAGTAGGGATCTTGAAGGAGTTGGAAGGCAAAGTAGTAAAAAACGAGGTATCCGTGAAACTAATTCACGGCATTGAATCATGGAAATCTACGTAGAGGAAACGGCATTAAGAGTGTATAAAGACACTGGATCCAGACACCACAATATACTGAAAGAGGTTGTCCATAGGATGCCTCTTCTTGGGACAGTGGTAGATTCCCTCCAGCACAAATTTATTTTCAAGGAGCACATGAGGATCACCACGAACACCGTAGTTGCAGTCGAACCTGACATATCCATCTTCACTGATGGATCTAAAACAGCAGAAGCCACAGGAACAGGTACCTTCTTACCTGGACCTAAATCATAGCATTAGGCAAACTGACGACCGTTTTTCAAGCGTAAGTGATGGCCACAATGCTGGATGCAAACGCTCTGGAACGTGGTATCCAAAATATAACAATTGGAATAACTGTGACAGTAGAGTGGTTCTGCTGGGCCTGAACAAATCCAAAATTGTCTTGTGTGGTATTCGAGTCCACCATACGTTTGAGCTAGCATCTTGCAATAATGACCTAGAACTCACCTGGGTTAAAGGGCATGCAGGAATATATGACAATGAGCATTATGATGACTTGGTGAGACAGGGCTCGGGACAACTTGTTTGAGGTCACGAACCGACAGTTGCGGCCTCGCCCACCCTGCTCCATACTATAATTATTCAAGAATCCCAAAGACACCTTTGCAACAGATAGGTCGAAGCAGAATAATGCCGATGAGCAAGGATGGCCTTCACGCGCAGGATGGCATGATTTTGTATACGTTTGTCACGGAGAAAACTACAACTTATCATGGGAATACTATCCGAGTCCCGCACACTAAATGAGCACATGCACAGGATAGGGCTAGTTGATGACCCAACCCATCGAAGGTATCCAGGACGACGAAACGACCGAACATCTTCTGTGAGATTGCCTTGCACTCGCACAAATCAGAGGGCTCATGTTGGGGGGAATTCTGGCCTGACATGGCTGGGATTCGTAACATATCTGGCAAGTACCTTTAAGTTCAACGAAGAGGTGGTGGGTGTGAATAAGAAAACCAGAGTTTGCTGTGAAGGTAGCACAATGGGCCCACCTTTTTGAAGCCTAAGTTTGCGTGATCTTGTTCACGCTCCCGTCCTAATCCAGAATCCACTGACAGTTTCAAATAAGCAAAAAGCAATCCAACAATCATAGAACAATGGAATAGCTAAGACATATTCACAAAATGGAAGAGGACATAATTGTGAGGCATTTCTTTGAACCAAGACCAAGGAAGACTTCATTCAAAGAAACTCCACAATACGAAATAGGACAACTTAACCACATCAGGTCTTACACCTCACCATAGCAACACTGAATCATGCATGTACTTACGTATACAATCACCCATGTTGTACAATCTACAATACTTGAATATTCTCATACTAACTGTTTTCTGTTGTACCCCATCCAGCAACTGTCATGTATATTCCAATTCGTTCTGCACTCACTAATGGTAGACAGATTGGACGTATGTAATCTGAAAAGTTGTTTATTATTTAATGTAATCTAGAAAGTTGTAGAGAGAGAGTTGTATACTCGTAAATTTGATCGAGTGTTCTAGTTGCAACAACCCTATATCGTTACTTTCGCTGAAACTGTTATACTTTGGATGAGGACGTGCCGCTTCTATTTTTACTTTTTGGGTCGAGTTGAGACATTGTATTTCATTATACACATTTAAGCAGTTAGCATCGGACGAAATATTCGTTACGCCTAACCATGCTTTGGTGCTGAAAAGTAAAACCATAGTACAATGCAAGAACATATTACTTAATAAACTTACATCACAAACTCAACGTGTATTATACAGTGCGCTGCAGTCAAAACAAATCTATCGCTGATGAGAGAGCCTGCGCAGCGTATTCCAGCATCTTCCTTTCTGAACGTTGAGTAATATTCAAGTGCAACTAGCCAGGGAAATTCTTCGAAGGTTGCAACGGTACCTCCTTTAATTCTTTTATTCGATTGAATTTCCAATCCGCAAATAGACGCATCTGAAAAATCTGACAGGACGACGAATGGGACAGGACGGGAACTAATCTTTGATTCAGAATTTTGGGTTTTATTGATTTGATAACCCAAAGTGCCACAACACACCAAGCCTCCGCTAGGACCACATTGAGATAATTTGTAAAATAAAAATTGGTTTGGATCACCACTAGTTAGTGCATTTAAGATAAGGCTACACTTTGTAAGTGCTGTACATGTGGCCTTTTCGGCATTTGGTGTTATACAATGATCGCCCTCCTCTATGCCTGAAAATAAATAATAAATTGTAAGTGTTGGTTGCCTATCCCATGGATGTTCCTTATTGTCAGCAAACACACTCAACAAAGTTTGGGTAATATACTGCATTACATTAAAAACTCAACACCCAGTAAACGTCTTACAATGTTTCAACTTCGCGGCATTGCGTTGGATAAAATGCTGCAGCAAGCCCTGGATGCTCGAAAAAACATTCGCGTGAAATTTTCCGGTGGCAACCCACGTCGTAAAAATGTCACCGCGTTTCTTAATGTATTGGGTGTAATTATGCTTGTTAATTATTGTTGGTAACTTTAAATAAATGGTTTTGCAACACTAGTATGTCGTGTCTCCACATTTAGTGACCCCGACGTGATCTAAGGTTTGCAGTCTCTGACTTTTTTTTTATAAGTGTCCAACTACAACCGCGACCAAACATATAGGAACCTGTAGACCAATTCATCATCACTCAAGCTACAACAATATACTCATGTAAATGGAAATTCCCCTGTACATTGTTATATATCCGCAGAGAGAATACGATCTTATGTGCCTAAAACGCTACGAGAAAGAATTTTTGGAACAATTTATCTCTTATCGCACCCCAGCAATCGCACTACGTTGTGTTTAATGAAGGCCTGTGAAAGCTTCATATATACATCATATCATTCTTCCTAGCACTAATTGACTTTGTGGCAACCAAACTTTGACATTAATTACTTTGACACGCTTTGACGTTTGGCATGAATTCATTTCCGACCCACCGCGATTGTTTCCATGCAGGTAACTTGATTATAGTAGTGCGTAGACCCAAAATTTAAAAAAAAATGTGATTTTAGGCGTATGACATGTTTTACAAAAGTTGTAGAGAAAAATAAAATACACGCCCCTATGAACTTTTTTATTGATTTGAAAAAAATGAGTTTTGGCTCTTTTAAAGTGTCTTGAGTTTGTGGCTTTGTAAACTACGCCCTGTATAAGATAATCGAATTATGTAAAAGGCAAGAGTTAAAACATGGCCTCTTATGCCACTATGCAAAAGCCCATTTTTAAATCTCGAAAGATCGACTCATACTGAGCTTTCAAAACGTGGTCTGCCAACTTTGATTTTTTCGAAAAATATTATTTATTTAATTTTTCCACCAACGAATTCCAAAACTATTACACCACTGTATAGACCACTAAAGATGCTTCAAAATACAGAAGAAAAAAATGGGTATTTCAATCTAAAAAAATTGCAATGCGTCATGTACTTCTAAAATGGAACACCCTGTATAAGAGAAACTAATTTTAAAATATGCACTTCCATCATTTAAATCCTCTAAAACTTGAATCGCAGCTGTAGCTTCAACGTGTCAGAAGTTATGGAAGAATGACGCCCTATTGACTCACCCGGTATATATTTTTCCTTCTTTGAGGGGCCACAACTTCATAAAGAAGCACTTGTTCAACTGAAATCCATCTTTGATCAAGGTAGCCTTGAAAGCAAACGTAATAATTCAAATGACGTTTGTTAAGGAATGGTGCCGAAAATATAATAATGGAAGAGAAAGGACTATGGATGAGCCGCGGCCAGGTGCACGGTGTACTGTATCAACAGAAAACAATATGGCATGCGTGGAAGGCCTTATTAGAGAAAATCTTCGAATTTCAATTAGAGAAATTTCAGAAATTGTTTGTGCAAGGGATCTGTTCACCATCCTGTAAGTATTTGTCGATGCAGTGGAAACATTGAAGTTCACCACCACCGAAGAATTTTAAAGCACAACCTTCTGCAAGCAAGGTCATGTTAACATTTTTTTCGGCCATGAAAGACCCTTGTTGATAGAGTTTAAGGAACCTGGAGTAAATGTCAATGCAAATCTGTACACTGAAACTTTGAACAAACTTCATCGAGCAATACGAAGGAAACGTCTAGGAAAACTTAGGCGTGGGGTTATTTTCCTGCACGACAATGCTAGACCTCCAGTTGCTAATGTGGTAAAAGAAAATCTTCGACTAAAGAAATTGAGGGTTTTAGAGTATCCACCCTGTAGCCCAGATCTATCGCATTGCGATTTCCATATTTTTGGACCTCTGAAAAAGGCGTTAAAAGGTCGACATGTCCCTTTACTTCCAGGCACCCTGTATGTAAATGTTTAATAATTAAACAATTACATGCATGCGATTTGCATTTCTAGTTCTAAGTAAATAAACTTACCATATTCTTAAAAATTAATGATTAAAAACGGGCACACCAAATGCTTTGTAGGACTCACGTGATTAATATTATTTAATTTTATTTTAAATTTCAAATACTATTTATGTTTGTTTTGCATTTCATCAACGTTTCGTATAAATAAAGACGGTGAGCTACTGACAGATTTAATTACAAAAACTGTGTACACACTAAGACATCGCAGTACTTACCCACTGCAACCGCTGTTAAAATTAGCAGCAAAACATATACTTCAACGAACATCGTAAAGAACATTAACAGTATACTGGGTATCTATTGAATTGACCTTCCTAGTAAGAACTGGTTTTGAAGCCATAAGCTAAATTCAAAACAGGTTGTCCTTTGCGAAATCAACTTCATGTAAATATAAAATTTAAAACAAACTGGTATTGGCCATTAACAACTTTGTTTATTGTTGTTTATTATTAGAATATAAACATTCATGATGGGTTAAAATGTATTAAAGCTCTTTTTAAAGATCTTGCAACAGCGTGTATATAGAAAATGCCAAGCCGATCTCGACGATTCACAGTTCGGCTGCCGACAAGGAATGGGAACACGAGAAGCACTTTATAGTCTCAACACCTTACTACAAAAATGTAGAGACCAGCAAAAAGATGTGTACGCCTGTTTCATCGATTATCGAAAGGCTTTCGACAATGTCAAACACAACACATTAATTAAAATATTACAATCAAAAGAACTAGACGAAGAAGACGTAAACTTAATTCGAAATCTATATTGGCAACAACCTGCAACAGTGAGAACCGAAGACGAGAGCTCGGAAAAGACCTTAATAAAAAAGGGAGTGAGGCAGGGATGCGTCCCGTCACCTCTGCTTTTTAATATATATTCAGAGGAAATCTTTCAGAGGGCTCTACAAGACACTAATGACGGCATTAAAGTTAACGGCAAAATATTAAACAACCTGAGATATGCGGACGAAACGGTAGTGTTTTCGGATAGTCCAGAAGGATTACAACGTTTAATGGATGTAATCGTAGCGGAAGGAGAGGCCGTAGGTTTAAAATTAAACATTAGAAAAACAAAGATAATGGTATTTAGTAAAAATCCGAATGTCCTAGCCGATATTGTAGTAGACGGCACACGCATTGAAACAGTTCCTAGACTTAAATACCTTGGATGCTGGCTAACAGAAGACTTAGACCTTGATTTAGAGGTACGAACTCGAATAGAGACAGCGAGAACGACCTTCATGAACATGCAGAAGTTGTTAACAAATCGTAGCCTGAACCTTAACCCACGTTACTGTTTAGTTCAATGTTATATATATTCAACGTTGCTCTATGGTGTAGAGACATGGACTATGAGAAAGAATATAGAAAAGAAACTACAGGCATTTGAGTTCTGGATATTCCGACGCATGCTTCGCATATCATGGATGGATCATGTCACAAACGAAGAAGTATTAAGAAGAATGGGAAGGGGCAGAGAACTATTAGGTACGGTAAAAAAAACGAAAAACATCTTACCTTGGACACGTTTACCGTAACAACAAATACGAGCTTTTACAACTGCTTATGGAAGGAAAAATAGAAGGGAAGAGAGGACCAGATAGAAGGAAGTACTCGTGGCTCAAGAACATTCGGGATTGGACAGGAATGAACAGCAATTCACTAATAAGAACAGCCAAGAACAGAAACGATTTTGCCCAAATTGTTGCCAACCTTCAATGATGAAGACGGCACCGCTAAGAAGAAGAAACATTCATTGGTCCTTGTTCACTTCGTGCGGAGCATAGGGCCTCAATTAACTTGTTTATTGAGGTATCTATAGCTGTTTTATTTTTCGATTGGGTCGCTGGCCTAATGCGAGTTTGATTCTCTTTTTGTTTTGCTATTTTTTTGTTTCATTTTTTAACCTTCTTCACTGAGTGCATTGCATAGTTCTTCGAAAAACCTTCTCCATTCCTTCCTGTTCTGTGCTAGTCCTTTTATTTCACTCCATGACTTTCCTGTGTTTTGTACGTCTCTGTGTATTGTCCTTCTTTCCTTATCGTATGCCCTACCCACTTTAATTGTTTTCGTAATATTATTTTGTCCACTCTTTCTTGATCTGTTCTGTTCCAAAGCTCTTCGTTTGTGATTATATCTGGCCATCTTATTTCTACTATTCTTCTTAGGCATTTGTTTATGAAGATCTGTGATCTTTTTAACGTTTCGTTTGTTTCCTTCCATGATTCTGCTCCGTAAAAGAGCACTGCTTTTACATTAAAATTGAATAGCCTTTGTTTCGTTTTTAATGTTAATTCTTGTGTTAATTCTTTCGATTCCACATTTTATTTAACGACACGTGTACTTGTTGTGCTTTTGTTATTCTTGTCCTCACATCTTTTACTACTGCTCCTTGGTTGTCGATTATGCTGCCTAGATATGTAAATTCGTTTACTTCTTGAATCACTTCCTCGTTTATTTGCGCTGCACTTTCATCACTTATGTTTATTTTCATTCATTTAGTTTTGTTGTTATTTATTTGCAGTCCTACTTTGTTGGCTTCATTGTTTAGTTGTTCACTTTTTATGCGCATATCTTTCAAAGTTTGTGTTATTCGGCAGATCGGGTCTGCAAGTTCTAGATCTTGTAGTTTTTAGAAAATTCTCCATTGTATTCCTTTTGTTTCTTCATCGGTTTTATTCATCACCCAGTCAACCATTATCAGGAATATTGTTGGTGATAGGACACAGCCCTATAGCACTCCTGTTTTTATTTCGATTTTGTTTGACAGTTCGCCTTCATGTATTACTTGTACGGTGTAGTTGTGGTAGAATTCTTTTATGTTGATCAGTTTTGCTGGCATTCCGTACACATCCAATATTTGCCATATTGATTCATGGTATACGCTGTCAAATGATTGAGTGAAGTCTATGAAATTTAGGCATCCTGGGGTTTGCATTCTAGGGATTGTTCAATTATGTTTCTTAAGATAATGATCTGCTCTAGTGTTGATCTTCTTGGGCAGAAACCCGCTTGATTTTTCCTCGGTGTTTTATCTAGCTCTTCTCCCATTCTTCCTAAAATTGTAAATACTTTGCTTATTGTGTTTAGTAGTGTTACGCCCCTCCAGTTTCTGCATTTCGTTATGTCTCCTTTTTTGATATTTTTACCACATATTCTTCCCTCCATCCCTCTGGAATTCTCTCAGTTTCCCATATTTTGTTCATTAGGGGTTCCAATATTTTTGCTGTCAGGCTTGTATCAGCTTTTAGTAGGGCAGCTGGAATGTTTCCTGCTGCTTTACCGTTTTTCATTTTCTTCATTGCATTTTTTAGCTCATCCTGTGTCATTTCTCCCATGTTCATATTCAGTTTTTCTTTCACGTTGTTTCTATTTATTGTGAGTCTATTTTCAGGAGGAGGTCTGTTGTAAGTTTCCTTGGAATACACTGCCCATACGTTCATTTGCGCTAGGTGTGAATATAACCATAAATAAATTAAAAATAGAAAAGCTGTAGATATTGCTTTTGCTTTTGATTGTGTAGTACGTCTAGTAATGGCAGTTTCTATGTTAGTACGATTGAGGCCTGAGAGTAGCTTATCAGGATTAAGCTGCTTAATGCTTGGCGAGTCGGTGATTGGACGTGATCACTTGACTTGAGCTCGACCTGGTTAACCAGCCAGTGATCTCTGCATTGCACTTTGCAGAGTGGCCTGTGGAGAGCCTTTCTTTCACTCTTTCCCCTGCGAGTCACGTAAGGCGAGTGGCAGAGGTCGTTTGGTGATCTCATCGACATGGGGACCCATTGCCAGGTGGTAAACTTCGATTGCCATGTACACATTATAGGTTATGTACATCAGTCTAAATCTACTAAAGACGGCCCTGTCAGGGACACCCTACCCTGAATGAGAACTGCAAGAGACGATGCTTTCATGCTGTCTAGCTAGATGCGACGCGGGATTCTACTGGAGGGCACCCGACCCCTTGTAAGTAGAAATGTGGAAATTTCATGCTAATGCAGTAATGTATTGTTGCTTGTGTTACAAGCTTTGCTGGTGTGTGTTGAAAAGGGGTTGTGACTGTTTGTGTGTTTACATTATGAGTGCACCCCATATATATCTGAAGTTATCAAATCCTGAGCTCCCGAGAATTTAGTCTTGATGGGTACATATAACTGATTTCGAGAACCTATCGGTGAGTGTTTAGTTCTTCTTCGTCTTCGTCTTCTTCTTCTTCTTATTCTTCTTCTTCTTCTGCTCCTCCTCCTACTTCTCCTCCCCTTCCCCCTCCTTCTTCTTCTTATTCTTCGTCTTCTGCTCCTCCTCCTCTTCCCCTCCTCCTCTTCCCCTCCTCCTCTTCCCCTCCTCTTTCTCCTCCTCCTTCTTCTTCTTTCTGCTCTTCTTCCTCCTCCTCCTCCTTCTTCTCCTCCTTCTTCTTCTTATTCTTCTTCTTCTT
>JABXWE010002924.1:0-74710 GCA_014611495.1 Limonius californicus | reverse complement strand
ACAAAATTTAGATGAGCTTACAGCAAGAATAATTCATAAATGCAACGAAATAAATAACTCACAGCACATGCTCGAAAATGTGTCTCGAAGTTTACAAAAACGAACAAGATTGTGTATAGAGCAAGGGGGTGGACATTTCGAACACTTGCTGTGAAAGAAATCTTGACGAAAAACCTGTAATTTACTTACCTTAATAAATTACAAATCAGTTGCAACTAAATACTTGTTCATTTTCACATTTTGTTGGACCAAAATTTTTAACTGCCTGAACTTTCACACAGTTTGACATACAGGTAAATATCATTCAAAGCTCATTACAGCTGACTGCAGACGGAATAGCTTTTTTTCTAGGCTTGCTGCAATTGACTTTTTAAAAAATCACTTTGTATATGTATTTACTTATTTTACCGTGGCTATCTAATTAAATGTTCGATTGTAAGCCTATTTATTGTGAGAGCTGTTTCCTCAAAAATTGAACGATGTGCCCTGGATAAATATTGAACTGTGAGGAAATACGTGCAGAAGAAAATAATACGTTGTATGTGTGCGTGGACGCGCGCGTGTGTGTGGGTGTGTGTATCACACTAAACATCAAGTGATGTGAGTCTATTTTATTATTAGAGTTGTCTGCCTAATAATGTTAATGTGTATTTCTAATTAAATGATGAACTGTGGGAACCTAATTTATTGTGGGAGCTGTGCTCAAAACTGGAACTGTGTGTGCTGAGTTAAATATTGAGCTGTGAGGAAAAAGGTGCAGCAAACATGTTTAATTATGTGATTCTATTTTGTTGTTGGACTTATGTTTAATTAAATGACCGACTGTGCGCGCATATTTACTCTGGAAGCTTTGTGTTCAACAATGGAGCTGTGTGTAAGGAATTAAATACTAATCTGTGTGCTCAATATCTGTACTGTGTGTTTGGAAGTTGTTATTTCAGCTACATAATTGTAAGTGGATTTGGAAAAAGTCATTGATTGTATGCTGCATGAAATCTTATTAACTAAATTATACACTGATGGTTTTATAGACTGTCTCAGGGTTAGAATATGGTAAATGTTCTTATGGACGATGGAAACAATATGAGAGTTGACAGGTAAACGTTGCAAAATTCCTTATTCGGTAGCACAGCAAATCTGTAATTATTTTATTAGCCAAATATGTGTAACGAAGTAACAGAAATTAATTTAATTTTTCTTGTATGTTCACGGCGCAATGAAAGAAATTGTAAAACATAAACCAAGAGAAGCTTTGCTAGTTTCTGAAAAACAGTTCTTGATGAAAGTGAACTACCATTTAAATGAAGGCAAACAATGGGTTATTGATTTTTGTTCGAAATTTGATTTCCTCAAAAGCGTAGCGGCGATTAATTAAATTCTCATTAAGCCGATGATATGTTTCTGTACTAATTAAGTTTAATATGTAGTGTAATAAAACTACTGCACAAAAATATTGTTTTTCTTGTGTTTTTACGTATGATATTTATTTGGGTGTTTGAGAACCGCTGGCAAAGGATGTCCAGCTAACTTAAATAGTAGTTATCACCGACAAGCGGTTTGTACAACAAACGGCGGATTACTTTTTGATTGACAGCTGCTGGATATCTTCAAAAGTAGAAGTTTTGCAACACTGGTGTCCAGAAGAACCTGTACTACACTCTCACTGTCAGACGCTCTATAGTTTTTGAATGGCTGAAATCCCTTGCGCCAGAAAATAATTGTTGGTACAAATAATAGTGATTTTGTGCCACACGATGTATCCGACAGTGTACCTCAAGGGCCTGTCCTGAGGCCCATGATATTCTTCTTGCATTTAAATGATTTTCCTCAGAGAGTACCAACTTCTTTGGTAGCTACGTTTGCTCTTAATTCTAGCACCTTATGGAAACTTCGTGATCGGGCAAATTTAATTAATATAATAAATAATGATCTAAGACAAGTTAATAATAATACTAATGCTTAAGTTTTAAATATGAATACAACAAATGCTCTTGTAAGCACTCACTAGAGATTAAATACCTTCTTGTAAGCACTCACTAGAGATTAAATACCTAGCATTAATTGAACAAATGATAGAAATGAAATTGTTGGGAATACTGTAAACCGCACACTTTAATAAAAATATTGAGAAGTTATTACACAACTTAATCTCAGCGTATTGTTATATGGCATAATTTCCAGAAATTCAGCATCAATGAACATTATAATTTCGTTTTCAGATTACCTAATAAACCAGTCATGCCATGTTACGTAAATCAAATACCGACTGATATAGAGACCCCTTTGTGCCATTAGAAATACTACATCTAGTTAACATTTTACTGTGTGTAGTGTTAGAAACGTTTTTACATGGTGGTATTGTTAAAAGCATATCAGATCAGGAATTAAACTTGTGTTTTAATGTATTTAAATTAGTTTATGTTTAAAGCATTCTACAAATAATTACGTAATATACCAAAGAGCATATAAGATCCCTTATAAAATCTTTGATAATACTGCATAGCACGGTGTTAGTGACACACTGTTAGTAAACGTTTAAAAGGTCTGCTTCTATCGTGATTATTTTATTCATTAGATGCATATTTTAATGTCAATTTTTACTGACGTTCTACAACATACTAGGAACACATGATAAATGATGTTCCGTTATGTTTTTTTTTGCCATCGTATAGCTTCCATTTCTGACTGAATAAGTATGGACTTAACTTACAAAATGTAATTTTGTACTGTAGTTTCAAAATTATGAAACAGAAAATTCTAAAACATATGTTGAGTGTAGAGATTAAAATGACCAATAAGCGGTTTTCTTTATAACAGATTCTTCTGCTTAGATTTCCAACTTCCCTGCGTTTCCGACTGAATAATCGCAATGCATGTAAATTCCTGTTAATGTTTACAGTTGGAAAGGTCAAGGAAATCTTTCTCCGCTCATGCCGAATTGCATTCTCTATCAGTTGGTTTATACACAAACACTAATATGTCGAGTAGCAATAGCCAATGGCGAAGTTATTTGAATTTCGTGGTAATATACGCTGCTTTGATGGGGTTTCCACATTTTTTCCAAACCTAATAACGTCCTCAGTAAACAGTAAAATATTTGCTGTTGCTGTTTAATTAACTGCATGCAATAAAAATGACGAATAATATAAACTTCACAATGTTTGAGTTCTTCGAATGAAACATTACTTTCAAAAACATGGGGCCTGTTTTCAAACATCCACCAGCAGCAGCAGATATATTTAATTAGGTTAATTCGAGTCTTGGGGTATCTTAGAATTACATTTTTGGACGTTGACTAATTTTAATAAATAATTGAAATTCCTTAGGTTGTTTTATTTGAGCGATGTTAATCATTTAAAATAGTCTACTTGCAATATATATTGCGCGAACCACATGAGACAGTAATATATGTACTTGTTGCAATTACATAAAAACTGTTTTATTTAGGATCCTATATGAAGTGTATTAAAAAAAGCATGTTGAAGAATAGCAGGACTGAACCTTGAATTTTTGGCGGTATGTTCATTTGTCAGAACAATTTTACCCGTTGAAGATTAGTTTTTCAGCCATCTGCACACAGGCTAAGAACAGTGTCTAGCGAATTATTACTGTTGACGAGACTTGGGTATGTAAAGAACATCATTGTTGGCTCATTCTCCACAAGGGGACAGTTCCCTATTAGGGTCAGTTGGGTTCTGAATCGAAATCCTCAGCCCCCCTCTAGCCAGTAACAGGAATATAAGGATGGGAAATACTACGATAATTGCACTATGCGAATATCCTGGTTAATGCTCTCCCAGTATTAACTTAGGAAAACTAGGGAAAACTAGAGCCCGAACAGGTGACTCGGGATAGAACCGTAGACCTTCCTCTTACTTCTGAATTATCTCTTCTCTCAGTAAAACTTATGTGTTCAAATGTAATCCCTAGTGGTGATAATCCGTAGACTGTAGTGCAAAATTTTATCAAAATCAGAAAGTAATTATTAATCGAGAATTTTATCTCCCTATGTGGAAGTTTTGTAGCGTTTATGTTGTGTATCGCGAGCTAAGGTAAAGTACTGGATCATGGCAATGCACCCTCTCATATAGTTCAGCAATGTTGTGGTTGTGGTGGTATTTTGTATCGTGTGATGTTTTATTCCCAAAGTTGCAATTGTTCATAAAAGGGACTTCCTTTGGGGACGTAGAAGTAATTAAAGAAACTGTAAGAGCGTTCATAAATAGAACAGGCCCAGTGTAAATTTGCATACAATATCTTTATGAATTATTTCCGCGATGTTTCGTATTAAACATCGTATTAGTATTGTTGCTTTTCATATTGTTTTAAGTGCTATAAAATATAATTAATATGTAAGACTTCATTTACAAGAAATAGCCGCTTCATTAATAGACAAATCAAAATAGCTGACAGGTTGAGTCATGACTGCTGCATTATTTCGACGTTGTTTAGTGTATATGTCGAAACCAGAAGATGTAATTGTACATTTCATGAAAAGGACATCCACTTCATGAAGCGGCTCCTCATACTGTAATTTCAAAGTTTTTCGCCATCTGGACAAAAATCCCATCCATTTCATGAAGTGTAACCCATCCTCTTCCAGATGGTGAAATTATACGAGACTACGGCTTTTGGATAAGCCAACTGTCCATTTCATTAAAGGGTGGGATAGAAAACAATATTGGGTGTAATATTGTTGGGTCACTTCATGCAATGGATGGGATTTTTGTCCAGGTGGCGGAAAACGGAACGTTGAAATTACACTATGAGGAGCCGCTTCATGAAGTGGAAGTCCTTTTCATGAAATGTACAATTACATCTTCTAGATTCGACATATATATTAATTAAGCATTAAATACTGATCCAGAAAGTGTAGAAGAATGGGAGTTAGAATACAAGAAGAAAATACTTATAATTTATTGTTTGCCGATGACCTACGAAATGCTTGCCGAAGACTACGTTGATATAAATATCATATTTAGAAAATCAATAGGAGAGTACGATAAGTAAGATTTGGAAATTAACAGCGAGAAAGCAAGCTATATACTTATTGGAGTTCTAGCGCACGATTTACATCCAAACAAGGGAATGATTAAAAGTATAAATCAATTCCAGTGCTTCGGAGTTACCTAAGATCTAATGGTGAAGATGAGGAAGATTTTCACAATAAAATTTCAGAAGGAAAGGTGATCATTAAATGTCTTATGGATTCAAGATATTTCAAATAAAACAGAGGCACGCTGCTCGAATCTATGGCGAAGAGTTCTGCCACCTATGGAGCAGAAGTACCTTCTTTAAATCTACTTCTTCTTCTTTGTCTTCTTTTTTCATGTATGGTTTCCCATATAGGTAGGCAATTTTCTAATTTTCTTTCCCTAAATCAAAATACGAAAATAAAATTAATGTAACGGGGATCATGTGCTAGAGAAGATGCTGCAGATTAAGATTGTACCATCACACAAGAACAATAAGAAGAATGAATTTAGAAAGGTTACTTAAAAAGGTTTAGGAATATATACCTAAAGAAAGGAGGTACAGGAAGACCAACGAAAATTTGGAAAGTTTTGTAGACTAGGTTATGCAGAAGAGAAAAATAACAGAGGACGATTATATAGACAGAGAGGCGTAGATATTTGTTTGCCGAAGTCGGCCAAGAAGGGTGTAGGCAAAGGCTTTTGAATGGCTGCCATTTTTCCGTCTTTTGTCAGAAGCATCCCGCTTTATCTTAAGTCATCAATTTATGAGAATAAAAGTAACTTAGACTGGAAAGTGGGCGGATGGGATTCTAGATATATCAATTAAACTTCAAGTTGAGAACTGTTAACAGGTGATTAATTGCGTTTCTTAATTAGTAGACAACATATCCAAGATTGTAATAAGGTGAAAAATTTATTGGAAATTAAAACAGAAATATAAGAACTGATGATAAAACATTGGTGAAAGTAGAATAAAACTGCTGTGAAATCAACCTACGTTTGCGATATACGTGAATCCATATCATTCTATTACAAACTATTACTTTTAAAAAACTGAATACGCACATCCCCAATCTTAAGATTTATATAATTTGCATAGAAGCACAACAATGCCAAGACTCTGTTAAGATTCCCTTAAACCTAACATATCTTCTGTAGTTCTCGAGATATTATGGATAGTTTTTAAATGAATAGTTATATATACCTAATCAAATGTATTGGTGGTAACAGATTGATTGTATATAAATAGTAGATTGATTGTACAACTGATGACCAATGGTTTTAAACAGTCGATATGTAAATTCACCCTTCCCAACCAAAGTTTAATACATGCGATCAATGTAAACAGAACTACGAATGGTAAAACAATAGCACAAATAGTATTTGTACACCTAAAAATATTGTGAGTGCCGGTACTATGGTATAGTAACATCTACGTAAGATTTTTAAAAGGAGGATATCCGAGTTATGTTATATTAGAATGGTGTTTTCGTTTTGCGGATGATATAAGATAGTGTTTGTGATTTTATACATTCAAACTAAAATGTCACTGAACAGAATAAGATTTTTAAATAGGCCTAAAAGTATGTTCGAAATAAAGTACATCTAAATGTACGGTTTTTGATTAGTTTTGAACTTTGAAACTTCATGATAGATTAGTCTTTAACACCTTGAATGTGGTACCATAAGATGTAACTAGCCGGTATTTTAACTTTGCGAAATTTAAAAAATATAATTAATAGCTGAAACGAAATAAAATTCCTTGTCATTTGAAATTTTGATTTGTCCATCAGCTTATTAACAACAAATTATTAGAATGGGCGAAACGTATTTAATATAGGAAGTAATAATAGTTTATTTTTGAAATTACACATTATTAAAGTCACTTTATAGCTGCAACGTATTAAAAGCTTCTTGCCGAAGTAACCTACGCAACCTTCTCTAATGTCTTTATGCCCTACATAATGTTTAATTACCTAACCCTTCTTCATCTTCCTCTACTTCTTCCTCATTGCTCATTATGTGCGAACGTTTTATGCCATAATAAATATATTAGAAGGGTGCACCTTTCCCTCTCTTCGGCCTTCCGATCTGCTTGTGTCAGCGATCCTTAGTCTTATATCTACGTTACAGTATTGTAATTTCAAGTTTGTTCAGCTCTACAATTTTAAAAATATTTTCCCTGGAATGTGATCGTGGAGTGGAGTGATACTTATTGAACATACTTTATATGCTGTTAGGGGTGAATGGATTAACTCTTATTCTTCGATACAAAATATTAAAAGCTAGTTGATTTAAAATAATAGAATTTGACCAATGCTTTCCCACATTAGTTACAAATGCCTTAATTATTTCTTGCCCTAGTTCTTAGAAATCTACCTTAAATAATAAGGAAATATACGAGGTTTTCAACTAAAACCCATCTTTGATCAACTCAGCCTTGAAAACAAATGCAACAATTAAAATGACGTTTGTTAATGTTAGTACTGTTTGTAAGCAACACATTAATAAGTTTCTGGCGTTTGAATTTGATTCTGACCTTTAAAACTTCTATTTAGAAATGGCGTTTGTTGTTGAAAATCCGTCCAAGTTTGATTGGCGTACGCTCCTACAATCCTACAATTTTTATGCGCTGAGGGTGTGCAGCCATTGCAGATTCATACAGCAGTGTATGATAATGAATGTATTGCGTGAAGGAATATTGCCGAAAATTTAAGAATGGAAAAGAGGGGACTATGGATGAGCCGCGACCAGGTGCTCAGTGTACTGCATTAACACAAAACAGTATGATATGTGTGGAAGACCGTATTAGAGAAAATCGTCGAATTTCAATTAGAGAAATATCAGAAATTGTTGGTGCGAGTGTAGGATCTGTCCATAGTATTGCTCGTAATCTGGGTTACAGCTAAGTTTGTTCAGAATGGATTCCTCGTCTCTTGTCTAATGAACGAAAATGCTTGCGGATGGGCTTATCTCTGCAACACCTCACATACTATAGGCAATATGATGATGACTTTCTTGTGTCAATAGCTGCTGGTGACGAAACTTAGTGCCATTACTACCAGCCATCCAGTAGGTTACCCTCGATGCAGTGGAAACACTCAAGTTCACCGCCACCGAAGAAGTTTAAAGCACAATCTTCTGCAGGCAAGGTGATGTTTTTTGTTAGACCATGAAGAACCCTGAAGCCCCGAAAAAGGGGTTAAAAAGTCGGCATTTTGAGTCTGACGAAGTACAGATAGCTGTAGAAGACTTCTTCAAGCAGCAGCCACAAGAATTCTATGAGCAGGGTATACGTCGGTTAGTAAAACAATTCAATTGAACACACAGTGTATGAGCCAACCAACAATATCGTAATATTATTAATACTTTAGGGATCAAAGAGTTAAGTTGAAAATTGACGCCAAAAAGTCTAGTGGTAGCAAAGCTAGGCTCGTAGTGCGATGTGCCTCGGTTCGAACTACAAGATAAGACAAACATTTTCCTGTAAATCTTGGGTAGGTGTCCAGCTTCGACGGTAAATTACAACTAATGGTCCTTTTCCGTAATAGTAGCTAACCAGGAGAAGTAATAAGATCACACACAGCATTATTTGTCCTGGACTAAAGACACGGCATGAGGGGGCTGAAGTAACGGGATTTCATTACTTAGAAGGGAACGTAAGCAGTAAATAAAACTGCAGCGTCTAATACTTGCTTTGAAAACATTTACTAATACAACGGGGGTGACTCTACATATAAACATTAATATTTTAGTTATATTTTGACATAGTTTAATTAATAAAATTCAATCTTTTATCACTTTTGCATTCTTTTCTACTATAATTTAGTGCAGCATATTCTCTATGCCGGAAAAATGTTTTTATCCAGAATAGTAATAGAGGTATCCCAGAAGGACGCATTAGGCCGCATTCCTGTTTCATGCCATTTCGTCAGCCAATTACAAGACGTATAATAAATACAAACAGTGGGAATGGTAGGGAATATAGTTGAGGGAAACAGGAGGTACGTGAAGCACATCGAACATTCACACCTCCAGTAGGTTCTGGTTGTATCAATGCTAATTTCGACAACGCAAGATTAAAAGAGCAACAGTTTTCTGAAGAAAATTTCTTCCTTTTCTTTCTTTTCATTGTGTTTTCATGGTAATACTATTATTTTATTACTTATTTAAATAAACGTTACTATTTAAAAAATATTTCCATGACCTAATTATGATAATCCGTGTCGGTGTATCTGTACATATTTATTTTCTCTCTTGATAAGGGAGTACCCTTCTCTCCATAAACCTGAATTATATGAAAACGTACATACATCTCCACCAAATGCAATAGAGAGTGTGATCATTTTATCTTGTGACGAGTAGGTAGGCTACACCTCTCACATGTGAGTGAAGTGCATAGCAACTTTTCTTTTTAGCTATAAAAATATTTTTTACATTAAGAGTCCTCTGGATAAGCAAATGTCAACTACTGTTTTGTCAAAACTTGACAAACTTCTGTAGAAAGTTGTTGATTTGTGCATATTCTTGTGGTAATGACAGTCAGTTTCAATGTATTCTAATAGCGAGGAAACGGATATGATGTTGATTTTGGGAGAAAGCAGATGGGCGGCGAACTTAGCAGTGCGACGATATGTACAAAGATATCCGGATAGACCCCTTCCATCACAATGCCTTTGTGCGTTTAGAGAGAAATTTGCGGCAATATGGACAGTTTTCCAAGCCGAAGGTGAGACAACCACATGTCACAACTGTAGAAGCTAAAGAGGTAATCATCGAACAAGGAATTGGTAATCCCCATATAAGTCAACGAGCAGTTGCAAGAACTGTAGGATTTAGCCAAAGTTCAGTGTTTAACATTTTAAAAACAAACCGATTTCATCCTTACCACTTCACATTAGTGCAACACCTTACTGAAGAGGATTACTCACGTCGAACGAATTTCTGCTAATTTCTAAGAAACGAAGTTACTACTGACCACAGTTTTTAAAAATATTCTTTTCTGACGAATCGTCGTTAAGTAACAATGGATGTATAAATAGACACAATTGTCATTCTATTCACAAGATAACTTATATTGTATTCGGCAAGCACGCTTTCTGCGAATTTTTACCGTAAATGTGTGGTGAGTATCGTTGACATCTTTATCGTTGGACCCTACTTTGAGGGCAGTGTAAATGGGGAAATGTATTTACATTTTTCAGAAAATAATATGCGTCAACTTTTGGAAGACATTCCTCCTTATGTTAGATAACGGATGTGGTTTCAAAATTACGGAGCACCTGCCACTTCCATAGAATTGTAATAAACTACCAAGATGAAACTTTCCATAACAGATTAATTAATTCAATCTTGGCTTCCACGTAGTCCGGACTTTACTCCGTTAGATTTCTTTTTGTTGGGTAAAGTAAAAAACGATATCTACGAAACTCCCGTAGAAATTCAGGAAGATGTACATGAAATAATTATTGAATCATGTAGGTCAATCGCTCCACACATGCTAACTCGTGTTTAAAATTCTCTTTTGCGGTGGATTGACTAATGTGAATAGCAAGGTGGACGGCGGTTTGAACATTTATTATGTCATTAATTACTGGCTTTCCTTCTGTTTTGATTTAATGTATTTTCTTGTTGATTTTATTATTTTGTTAACATATTTTTATACTATTTTGGCTGTCTGTAATTGAAAGAAAAGGCCAAAACGTATTATTGAATGTCTCTTTCAAAAAAAGAAAATATATATTTTTGAAGAAGAGTAAGCACATTAGTAGCATTTGTATCAAAATACGACTGAATGGAAAGAGTTGTTGCTATCAGATTTAAATTCGTATCAAGCAAATAAACCAAATAATAGGTTGACATAATTAATGTTAGTGTATTTACCTATTAATAAATAGGTGATTGGGTGATCTACATAATTTACAGATTGAGTAAATTCCTTACGTATGCAGATGTAAAGAAATTCATTACATTATTGATCTCAAAAAAGGCAGGCAATATTCCCAATACTTCTTGAAAATCAATTGAAGCGTAAATAAAAAGAAATCAAGTTAGGATTTGCATATATTTATTTTTGGAAACGCCGAAACTCGTGTACAGATTATTATCTTTTATATAGTTCAAGTTGAGATTCTTTTTTAGCGGTTATTTGAATTGAAAAGGCGATGCTCAAACCTCCACAAGAAATGGATATATAAAGAATTTGTCTCAGGTAGTACCGAAATAAACATCCTTCAAATACAAGGCTGTAATATATTACAGGAAAAATGAGGATATACAATTTTCTGTATATTATTCCTTTTGAGCACTCAGTTGCACAAATACTTAAGAAAGTTATTACATAACTAGCTTTCAAATTTCCAGTTATTTTCTTCTATTTAAGGGAAAAAGGGGTATTATTAAACAAATATTTATTATAACAGTACGACTAGATATACATTGCGGTCGTAAAATGTCCTCCCTCCTACTAATTATTGAACAAGTTGATATTTCTTCACACAATTTTGTGTGCTTTAATCGGCGGTTAAATACTGCTTTCTAACCCATATTTAAATTTTATAACTTTCAAAATGGCAGCTAAGCGCCATCTTGAACTATTGTTTTAAAAGGCAATGGGATTGAGTGACATCTCATTTGAAAGGTATTTTTATTGTGCGTCTGTTCCTTGAGTTTATAAAAAAATATTCATCCAGAAAAAAAGACACATGGTTAAAATAACAAGTTTATGGAAAAAAGAAGGCACCCCGAACATTTTTCGATTTGTGGATATGTTGTTGGCCTCGTCGAGGACAAAAACTTTTCCTTATGGCACTTTCCCGTAGCTCGTACCTACCGTTCGGCCGCCAGGGGAGTCCAAGTTCGAAACACGAATCGACGTCCAGCACGTGTCCACATCATCGCAGCTGGTCGGTCGCGAGCTCAATCTGTTCGCATAAGTACGGCGCATGGACGGCTGGTGAAGGCGGTTCTAACACCCTCGAAGACGATTCGGGGGGCGCGGAGGACGCCGAAACGTTAAAAAAAACGTAACAATCGGCACAAAAACTTAGCCGGCGTCCCTCGCGCCCCCTTCCGGGATGTTAGAACCAACCGTCGATTTTATTGCACAGTCGAACATAAGCAATTGAGTGACAATCTTACAATCAACAGTATTATTTGATAGAGGTATGCACTGTAGTTGTTAAGTAAAACTTTCACCAAGTATATCTTCCGCAATATCAGTCCAGAAACAGTATCAATTGATAGAGGTGTGCACTGTAATTGTTAAGTAAAACTTTCTCCGAGCATATTTTTTGCAATATCAGTCGAGCAACAGAATCATTTGATAGAGGTATGCACTGTAGTTGTTAAGTAACAATTTCTCCAAGCATATTTTTCACAATATCAGTTGAGACACAGAATCATTTGATAGAGGTATGCACAGTAGTTGTTAAGTAAAAATTTCTCCAAGCATATTTTTCATAATATCAGTGGAGACACAGAATCATTTGATAGAGGTATGCACTGTAGTTGTTAAGTAAAACTTTCACCAAGCATATTGGCCGCAATATCAGTCGAGCAACAGATTATTTGAAGGAAGTATGCACTGTAGTTGTGAAGTAAAACTTCCTCGTAGCATATTTTTCGTAATATCAGTCGAGCAACAGTATCGTTTGATAGAGGTATGCACTGTAGTTGTTAAGTAAAAATTTCTCCAAGCATATTTTTCACAATATCAGTTGAGCAACAGAATCATTTATAGAGGTATGTACTGTAGTTAAGTAAAACCTTCTCCAAACATATTTTCGGCAATATCAGTCGAGAAATAGTATCAATTGATAGAGGTGTGCACTGCAGTTGTTAAGTAAAACTTTCTACACGCATATTTTCCGCAATATCAGTTGAGCAACAGAATCATTTGATAGAGGTATGCACTGTAGTTGTTAAGTAAAAATTTCTCCCAAGCATATTTTTCACAATATCAGTTGAGCAACAGAATAATTTGATAGAGGTATGCACCATAGTTGTTAAGTAAAACTTTCTCCAAGCATATTTTCCGCAATATCAGTCGAGTAGTAGAATCATTTGATAGAGATATGCACTGTAGTTGTTCAGGTAAAATTTTCTAAGTATATATTCCACACTATCAGTCGAGCAACAGAATCATTTCATAGAGGTATGCACTGTAGTTGTTAAGTAAAGTTTTCGGCAAGCATATTTTTCACAATATATGCCAATTTGTATTACATACAGAAACGAGTAAGCAGTTTGCAGACAAAGCTTCTAATTCTCAATTTTAGCTTTTTAAAATATTTCAGTTGCACAGCAAAGACCTGTTGAGGTTTACTATATACATATTTCGTATGAAGTGTCCTCTAATGCATTTTAAGTTTATTAAGCTGTCAAAATGTTCTCACAAATAACACACAATGGTCTTCCCTCATCATTTACTTCAATCTGTGTAAAACCGAAATCTAAATATTCTGCTGCATACTTTCTTGATTTGGCTTTCGGAGTGATATGCAGTGAAACTGAATTTGTTAAAATCGACGCGCCACAGTAGTCGGATGTTTGCTTATGTCGAATTAAAATTTTACCTACTTCTCTAAACTGGCAAAGGGAGTTTTTACACTTTGTATTAGAGTCGTTGCTAATAGTTGTAAAATAACGCCGACCGTCGACTTGTCACTGTCGGTTACTATTGTAATGCTTCTTCCGTCTTGCCATTTCAAGCCTTAGCAAGCTATTCGCATAAACATTTTCCGAACAGTCGACTCTTACATGGAGAAATGGCGAAGGTTCCGAAGAGGTACACATGAATCAAAGGTCTTTGCAGTGATGTCAGATCTAAAATTGTTGGGTCAAATAGGAGATACTTAATATGAAGAAGGCAAGATCAGGTTAATAGAGTGAGATTGCGCGTTGTTGCCAATTCGTCGCCGTGGCAATGATGAGCTGACTTTCAGTTGCGTGTGCAGTCGGTGCACATTGAAAACACACAAATGGACATTTAGTCATATGGTGTAGGAAGACTTTTCACACCTGTATAAAATTTTCGAAATATTTAGATATGTATGAATATTTAAAAGTTTTAAGTTAATTCCTAGTTTTTTTTAATTTGCCATGTTTATTGGGTTTCTTTATCGTCCCATCATAAGAATTGCAAGGGGGGAAGTTGGTGGTGTACCACAAAAATGAATATTAAAAAATGGGGCAAATATGAAGAAAGGTTGAGACACACTGTGTTACACACAAAAAAGATAATTGATCATGACTGCACGACAAATAGTAGCTTAGTTCAGTGTCGGATTTATTTTTATGTGGACCTTGGATGTAAATAATGTTGAGGTCCCTTTACAAGTAAGATGGATATTGTTGTCAAAGTTTTAGTATCAATAAAGAGAAATAAAATATCATTATTTTATTACTATGAAAATTTTCGTTAGCAATGTAATAATAACTGTTTAAAACTTTTTATTTCTTGTTTCTTCCCTCGAAAAATCACTCTAATGATACCATAAAATGATAATTTTCTTAATATATCACTATCACTTCACAAAATCACCAATGACGTCAATGTTTGTTGCAACTTGTTGTCCTACGATTTGATTTTATAAATTTTAACTGGAAAAATGATCTCTCTGCTCCGCAATTCGTAACCATTAATGTTAGAAATATGCGCGGAATAGTCTCCATATTGAAGGTCCTTGTAATTTGTTTGAATATAAACTAGTCAAAAATGAATAGGGATATTGCAGTGTAAGACAGTTAAAGGCAACACCAATTGCATTTATAATAATTTATAATAATCATATTACAAACATTTATTAAGTTCTAATACCGCGTGGCACCACCTATGGCAGTAATAACGGCTCTGCACAATGCTGGCATACTCTCAATGCAATTATTAATATGTTCTTGTTGAATTTGATGCCACAGTACCGGCAATACATCCCTCAGATGTTGTACAGTAGTAGGCCTTGGATTATGATGATCC
The DNA here is from genome assembly GCA_014611495.1 of Limonius californicus. Taxonomy (NCBI): domain Eukaryota; kingdom Metazoa; phylum Arthropoda; class Insecta; order Coleoptera; family Elateridae; genus Limonius; species Limonius californicus. The sequence continues at coordinate 59,758 of JABXWE010002924.1, read as the reverse complement.
AGCTGGCTCTACAAAACGTCCGATGCATACGCTCGATGGGGTTGAGGTCTGGAGATAGCGGAGGAAGAGCAAGATGGTTTATTTCCTCATTTCGATGCATCTCTAAAGCAACCCGAGCACGATGCGGCCTTGCGTTGTCGTTAAGAAAAACAAAATATTCCCGTCCAACAGTGTTGCGACGGTTCAGAACATGGTCCATAATGATCTCTTGGGCATAACGTTAATCCGTGAGTGTACCATTAAAGATATGGAAGTCAGTACGCCACCCTAAAGAAATTCCAGCCCATGCCATAAGACCGCCACCAACAAGGGCAACGACTGGTTGGGTATACTGAGATAAGGTGTGCTGTTTGGCACTACGATATACTCTTTGACGCCGGCTGTTATTACTGAGTCAATATCTGGACATCGCAGGTGGCGGTATGAGATAAGTCCTACCTCAAACAATTGATTCCTCACAGTTTTGGCCGGAGACTCGATTTCCTGTGGCATTCTGAAGCACCTACTGTAGATGTCGAGCAGTTGAAAAGGGGTGCATTCTTGCCTTAATTACCAGAAGTCGATCCTCACGAGGTGTTGTGATGCGAAGAGATCCACTTCCAGGCCTTCCCGCAGGCGTACCTGTTTCTCTAAGGCGTGAAAGGGCACGTGAAATTACGCCCTGCGTGGTTCCTAACATAACAGTAATATCGATCTGGCGAACTCTTCTTTAGTTCTATTGTTAAATGGTTTCTCTGCATTGTCGTTTGTTTTTTAACATCAAACACTGCCGCTTGTTCTAATTATCAATAATAGACGAGCATTAGCCTATTCATATTGATTTTTGAGTAGTTTATATGAATATGGAAATGGTTCAGTTCATTACACAATTCCTTGTTTATATCTTCATGATATTCTTTTAATATAATGTCTACCTTTTCAATGAGTTAGTAATATCACAGTATAGTAAAAAGGCAGATTTTTTTTAATTTCCAAAAACAGTCGCGCTTTCTCGCACATTTGGATTGTTTCGGCGAACGAATTATTTAAATTGAGTGCAATGTAGTTCCGAATATAAGTAGGTCGGGCATTCTCACTCGTGGCGGTAGTAGTAGGTGATACAATAAGGGTTTTAGACGAAGTTAACCGAACGGACATCCAATCCAATAAACAATTTTTTTTTAAGATAGTGATACATATTTTTATTCTGTCTTTCTCTACTACAAATACGTATGACTGTATTATTATTTGCAATTTATTGTAATTTTCTAATGTGTTGAACCTTCATTGTGAGGCCCTGAAAATCTTGAAAGTCTAGGCTGCAGCCTAGTTAGCCTATTGGGAAATTCGGTATTGGCTTAGCTGAGTTGTAATAACCTGGTCCCCGTTCGTCTTGATATTGTTCTGATGTAGAGAAAATTATATAAATCTTGACCTGGGCCTACACTACCTTGTCAATTTTCCAATCGTTTATTACATTATCAAATCTTGAATTGTTGTTTACTAATTAGAAAACAGTACATTAACATAGCTATGAAACTCTTATTTTCGCTCATTTTAAGGCAGTTTAGTAGCACCTTAAATGTTTAAATGGATAAACTGACAACAAATGGGAAGAAGACTAATAACAGCTGTCAGCAAAGAGAGTTACGGTAAAAATCTGTTTTTAGTTTAGGTACACATAAATAGCATGATGAATTATTTACTTTTAGTCTGTAGCGCAAAAAGAGCTTCACTTCAAACTCATCATTCAGCAACATCAGTGCAGATTAATATTTAAAGTAAGGTTTCATGAACTTTACACACGCTGTTTTCGTTTACCGTTAAGCAAAATTTATTTATTGATTGATATTTAATACATGTCTGCTACCTTAATTTTGGTGTACTGTTATTGTAAAACCCGAATACTTGTGTTTAACAAATTAACATAATAAACCTTTGTAGCTTAAAGTTTCCGCCGATCTTTCTCAGCACGGTTTAAATGTTTTAGTAGTTATAATAACTTTAGCCAACCCACATCGTAGACGGAATAAAAATGTATTAAAAGCACTTTTAAAATACCAGCATTTTAAGTTGGCAATAAATAAAAATAAATAGCTTCACCTAAATATTAATGTGCTAACCGTGGCTAATATAATAATATTTTCGATGCATAAATAATCTAAATAGCATAGAATAAATTCGGATAGTCTTAGACCACTTTTGTTATAACTATAACGACGAAGGTGTCAGGTTATTTTTGTCTGTCGCCAGTAAATAAAATCTGTAAGAATATCGGCTCACAATATCTAGCGTGGTAGCTCAACGCAGTAAACCTTAAGCCGGGCTCTTACTGCGCGTGGTGTATAACAACTCATCGTGGTTTAGGTCAACGGATTAACGAGCGAGTTTGTATCAAACGCCCTGTAGTTGTACTATATAAGTTCGACTTAAATGATTTTGACCAATATTTCCTGTGCTGTCTAATTACATAAGTTGTTCGAAGGAGAGCTTATCAACCATCTGATTCAAAAATAAACTAGCCGCTGATATCCAAGATGGATTCCGCCATCGTAAGATTTGTAGGGGTCAGATCTTAAATCTGATTCATTTTCGGATTGAATAAAAACATTCAAGTACACAACAATTTGAAAAACCTCGTACCACTGTTATATTTAGAACACATGAACACGTATTTCACCAACTAAGTTGCCATATTCAGTAGAAACTGATGAACTTAGACTATCTAAAATAGGAATATCTCTGAAGATAAGTTCTTCCCTAAATCATTAATGGAAGTTAAATTTACTCTTCTATTGTACTTGGATTATGGTAGTTCACGGCCCACCTCTTCTTAAATATGGTCTGTTAAGCTATCTCTTCTTCTTGGTATGTCTTGCCATTTGCTTTTGTTCCCTTTTGGATTTTCTTAGGACTTCCTAGAATTCTTCACTGTTCAAAATGTCTCTGTTTTCTAACGTACTGTTTCCACAATTCACGCTTCCGACGCAAACAATAGCACACTGCATAGCTGAGTTCTGATAAACTGTTGTTTTGTGTTTAGTAATAGTGCATTAGATGTTAATAATTTCTCCATTGGATAGAAGGCTCGTTTCACTACTGGAATTTTTGGTCTAAAATCCTTGTCATATTTTCCATCTTTGGACTTGTTCCACGTAATGTTATATTGAAGCTTCCTATTGTTTGGTTTCCGTATGTCAAAAGTTTAGTTTATTCCCTGTTAATTTTCATACCATAATCGTTCTTCAATATTTACATTTCCTATAATTATGTGCAAAACTACGTCTTCTACTTATCTTACGCAATATATTCAAAATGGATCTGATGAACGTAAGGTTGCAGATGTAGTTTTCATGGATCTCATAGCGGTATACGATACCACCACAAATCTACTTCCTTGTGCTAGAGTTACAATTACCCAACGTGATATAATCTCTGCTACAGAAGAACGGTGCAATTTGAAGCAAACAAAATGCTTCAGAAGAACAGCCTTCCTCAAGATGGTATTCTGGCATCCACGCTCTTTATTCTAACTACCAATCAACTATAATACGTACACGAAGATTTATCTATAGCAATAGCTTCATACCATAAATATGACCGTGTTATTGAACAAAATTTAACCAGTGCACTGGATGGATTATCCGATACTACACAAAATATAGTTTTCAACGTAATGTCATTAAGACTGTTTTCTTCCACCTTTGCAGTACGAATGTTAATTAAACATTAAACATTGTAAGGGCGGGCTTTTGTAGCAGCCCAACATATGTATATGGGTATAGTGTTGGTTTGAATACTCTCCTATAAACAACATATAGACTAAACTAATTAAAGGTATCTAACAGAAATAACTTTCTTAAAAAAAATGAAATACAATACATGGAATCCACATACATTACTATCCTTTTCTTTCGTTAGGTTTTCTATGATAGCAGAAACAGAATATGCTGCTCTAGTGTGTGAACGCTTAGTGAATACAAATAAGTCTGACATTGTTTTAAACCGAAACCGATTTAAATAAAGAAACCGTTTCCTAACGTCAGTTCCACATGTAAAGGGATCTCTAATTTTGAGCTAGGTTGTGGAAACAGCCTTTCTTAGAACTAGAACGACATCTTCCAATAGAAGCAGCAGGAAAGCTACTACTCGGTGCCCATGAAACTTGATCGACACGTAAAATCATGAATCCTTATCTTTATCATACGCAGATGTAGATGAAAGAGAAATCTTGTCAGATGAGGCCACAGGGACCACCCTGATACCTGCTCTTGCCAAGAACTACAAAGAATGAGCCAGCTCTTAAACTGACCATCACTACATGGTCCATGGCAACTGAAATAACTTGAAAGAGCTACATGTACAAGGATCTCTAATGTAAGAGATAGGTTGTGGAAACAGCCATTCTTAGAACTGGAACGACAGCTTCCAATAGAAGCAACAGGAAAGCTACTACTAGGTGCCCATGAAGCTTTATCGACACGTAAGATCATGAATCCTTATCTTTATCATACAAACATGTAGATGAAAGAGAAATCTTGTCAGTTGAGGCCACAGGGACGGGTCTAACACCTGCTCTTGCCGAGAACAATACAGAATGAGCTAGCTCTTAAACTGACCATCACTATACGGTCCATGGCAACTGAAAAAATTTACAAAAGCTACATCTAGAGGGGTCTCTAATGTAAGATCTAGGTTGTGGAAACAGCCTTTCTTAGAACTAGAACGACAGCTTCCAATAGAAACAGCAGGAAAGCTACTACTCGGTGCCCATGGAGCTTGATGGACACGTTGGATCATGAATCCTTGTCTTTATCATACAAACATGTAGATAAAAGAGAAATCTTGTCAGATGAGGCCACAGGGGCCACCCTGATACCTGCTCTTGCCAAGAACTACAAAGAATGAGCCAGCTCTTAAACTGACCATCACTACATGGTCCATGGCAACTGAAATAACTTGAAAGAGCTACATGTACAAGGATCTCTAATGTAAGAGATAGGTTGTGGAAACAGCCATTCTTAGAACTGGAACGACAGCTTCCAATAGAAGCAACAGGAAAGCTACTACTAGGTGCCCATGAAGCTTTATCGACACGTAAGATCATGAATCCTTATCTTTATCATACAAACATGTAGATGAAAGAGAAATCTTGTCAGTTGAGGCCACAGGGACGGGTCTAACACCTGCTCTTGCCGAGAACAATACAGAATGAGCTAGCTCTTAAACTGACCATCACTATACGGTCCATGGCAACTGAAAAAATTTACAAAAGCTACATCTAGAGGGGTCTCTAATGTAAGATCTAGGTTGTGGAAACAGCCTTTCTTAGAACTAGAACGACAGCTTCCAATAGAAACAGCAGGAAAGCTACTACTCGGTGCCCATGGAGCTTGATGGACACGTTGGATCATGAATCCTTGTCTTTATCATACAAACATGTAGATAAAAGAGAAATCTTGTCAGATGAGGCCACAGGGGCGGGCCTAACACCTGCTCTTGCCGAGAACAATAAAGAATTAGCTAGCTCTTAAACTGACCATCACTATACGGTCCATGGCAACTGAAAAAATTTACAAAAGCTACATCTAGAGGGGTCTCTAATGTAAGATCTAGGTTTGTGGAAACAGCTCTTTCTTAGGAACTTTAGAAACGACAGTTCCTAATAGAAACAGTCAGGAAAGCTACTACTCGGTAGCCATGGGCTTGCATGGACATCGTTGGATCATGATAATCCTTGTTCTTTATCATTACAAACATGTAGATAAAGAGAATATCTTGTTCAGATGCAGGCTCACAGGGGCGGCTTAACAAACTCTGCTCTTGCCGAGAACATTATAAAGGAATTTATGCTAGCTCTTAATACTGACCATCACTTTATACGGTTCCATGGCAACTTGATAAAAATTTACAAAAGCTTTAACATCAGAGGGGTCTCTAATTGTAAGATCTAGGTTGTGGAAACAGCCTTTCTTAGAACTAGAACGACAGCTTCCAATAGAAACAGCAGGAAAGCTACTACTCGGTGCCCATGGAGCTTGATGGACACGTTGGATCATGAATCCTTGTCTTTATCATACAAACATGTAGATGAAAGAGAAATCTTGTCAGATGAGGCCACAGGGGCGGGCCTAACACCTGCTCTTGCCGAGAACAATAAAGAATGAGCCAGCTCTTAAACTGACCATCACTACATGGTCCATGGCAACTGAAATAACTTGAAAGAGCTACATGTACAAGGATCTCTAATGTAAGAGATAGGTTGTGGAAACAGCCTTTCTTAGAACTGGAACGACAGCTTCCAATAGAAGCAACAGGAAAGCTACTACTAGGTGCCCATGAAGCTTTATCGACACGTAAGATCATGAATCCTTATCTTTATCATACAAACATGTAGATGAAAGAGAAATCTTGTCAGTTGAGGCCACAGGGACGGGCCTAACACCTGCTCTTGCCGAAAACAATACAGAATGAGCTAGCTCTTAAACTGACCATCACTATATGGTCCATGGCAACTGAAAAAATTTACAAAAGCTACATCTAGAGGGGTCTCTAATGTAAGATCTAGGTTGTGGAAACAGCCTTTCTTAGAACTAGAACGACAGCTTCCAATAGAAACAGCAGGAAAGCTACTACTCGGTGCCCATGGAGCTTGATGGACACGTTGGATCATGAATCCTTGTCTTTATCATACAAACATGTAGATGAAAGAGAAATCTTGTCAGATGAGGCCACAGGGGCGGGCCTAACACCTGCTCTTGCCGAGAACAATAAAGAATGAGCTAGCTCTTACACTGACCATCACTATACGGTCCATGTCAACTGAAAAACCTTGCAAAGGATACTCTATCGGATGTAGTCTTCGCAAAGTTCACGTTCCAGAAAATTTAATTTGTTCAATTAAACTTTTTAAGTAACCTCAAATATAAAAGTGCCAACTAGTTAAGATGGTAGCACCTGGAGTCCATAAAACGGGACATGCTTGTCCTATTCATATTACAATTAACGTTTCGTCCAAGTGTTCCCTGAAAGCAAGCGAAAACTGCGGAGATGCTCCATCGTGCATAAACCAAAGGTTTTTCTCTGCTGTCATTATTATTTTCCAAGAGCACAGGCAAAGTGTTTGCTAAGATATAGCGACATGTGGGAGCGTTAGTCAATCTGGAAAAAAACGGGTACTATTAGTTTTTCTTCTAAATTGTCCAGTCAGATATTCAGACTGAAAAGCTGTTGATGTTTGGATTGAACAACAGAGTAAGGATTTTCATCCAACCCAAAGTGAATATTATTGAAATTAAAATCCCATATATTATTAACCCGGTTTAATCAATGACAATGATGTTAGGAACGAAATCTGGGTATTGGAATTTTCACGTAAAAAACCTTGGCTAATTGGCATTCTTGCTCGGTAGTCAGGGAGATTAAGGGCTGTACCAGTTGGTTATGTTACGGGTATAAAAGTGGATGATGCAAAATTTTCTAAACCAGATGAGTACAGATACCCGTTTCGGTTGAAATCATTTCAAGGCCGTTCCCCAGCACAATTATCGGAAGTAGTATATCTATACTGTTGGTAATGTGTTCCTTCCGTCAGATGGGAAGGCAGTTGGCGATTTGAAAAACTCTTGCGAGGCCAGAATAACTGAAACCCGTTGGCGATTTATTTGCCGACAATCGACGGGAATGGCGAGTGGCGGTTTCAATGTGCCTGGTTTATCTTGGATCATACTTGTTTGACAACACACTATACGTCGTGGGACGCCGACTTTATATTTCCACTTTTAGAAAAACAAGGCCAAACTGAAGAAACATATCGTGTTTATACACAGAATTCGATATATTGAAACATAATCTTTTTCGATATCAAAACACCTACATTAACTGGGGCTTTCTGGAAACACAATGTTTTGTAAGAGAATATAAGATTGCTTTATTACATACGACAGATTTTCATTTCGCATACGCATTCATAGAGGCTTTTTACGCGTAATCTTATTGATTGCCAGATTAAACGTTGAATGAATGTCATAAAACTTTCAGTCCAACATAGTTTCTTCCCTTTTATGAGGATGAATTTTGGGGATTTCATTTGTAAGCGAGAAAAATGAAAATTAGATTGTTTTATTGTCTGCTTTAGCTCCGTCTTTCAGAAATTTTGTTATGTAGAGTGCTTTTACGGCTTAATATAACGTTGCCGTAAAAAGCTTTAAGATGACAATGACGTGGTTCTTGTTGTATATTTACAAAGTATTAATTTTCATAACGTCTCCGTTATACAACTAAGATGTTCTAAAGTTTTGACAAAAATCTGTATTGGAAAAGATACTGATATTAATAACATTTATATAAATGAGTACTCACTCATAATGAGCTTCGTCTTTAGAAGAAGTCATAAAATAAGATGAATGATTGTCGGAGGTCTTAAATATTTGCAAACAGCCGTTCGTTATTCAGCAAATTATAGTGTATGTTTAATGGTTCAGTAGTATTAATTAGTTATAGTTAAAATAGCATTTAAAATATACTTAATAACATGTTGGCAGGCATCACATAAACAGTTCTTTCAAAGAGATGTGAAAAATGCCCTGCAAATAAAAGTGGCATAGTGGGACACCTTGCGGGTTCCATTTAGGGGATTCATCAGTTAATTAACTTATACTTCATTAAGCATCTACATAAGTGGTTCTGTAAGTGTTACATTTATGCAGAAAGTGTGTTTGTTTCCTTTTCAAGATACCTTATTAGACCTACATTTCTGGTATCGCTATGGTTTTTGTTGAGTACATGTGGGAAATCCTAATGGAATGTTCCTTTACATGGACTTTCACACACAAAAGCATTTGCATCTTCTCAATTAAATTATATGTTTATCATATTTTTTGTGGCTTAATTGTATTAACCATTAACAAATTGTTATAACGAAATAATGGTAGAACAATAACTATTATGACGATGTTTGACTTTATTTAAGGCCTTGTAGATATTTGTTATCTATTTTACCAATTTTCGATAAGAGTAAATTTTTGTTGTTGAAAGAATGCATGACAATACATTATCAAAGAGGGTAATGACCCAAAAACCATACACAAAAGGACCACAGGAAGGCCGCAAAAGAGATGGTATGAGAGCTGGACAACGGCTCACAAGACAACATCTAAGAGGTAAAATAAAAGTACGAAGAAGAAGATGAAGAAGAGGTTATTACTTTAACTGATAAAATTAATATTAATTGTTTTACCGAGAAACGGTGTATCCCAGGATGGAGCGGTATGCTTAATGAAATACATTTACCCATACATATTTTGAGGACGTATATGACAAGAACTGTTGCCGAAGAGATACAAAATTGTATCTATTATTGTGTATGAAAAAGACCCTAGACTTTTAAATAATCAGGCGGTCCAAGTTTAGATCATTATTTATAGAACCAACGAATTCATTGGTCCAACCATCCACACCCATGGTGTTTTCATTGCAGAAACGTCAATTGACATAAAATGAAAACAGAAAATGTAACTTGCAGCTCCTGACGATTTAAGCCGGAAATTCAACGTAAGCACCCGAGAAAAATATTTAAGTTATCAATATTCATCTAGCTAAAGTTTTATAGTATTTTTCTTACAGCTATCTTGGTAATGACTTCATTAAACTCATTTATAGCTTGGTTTCATATTTAGTTTAACATAACTTTTATAGTTTTAGTTTTACGGACACTGTAGAAAAGCTATGCGGTGAAAAAAGGATACTGCATTTAAAGTAACAATAGTTTTGGTTTAACAAGGTGAATGAATGGTTGAATGATACATATTTTAATAAGTGAAGAGCAGCAGAGGAGATCAAAATCCTCTGATTTAACTATACTTGACCTTGTTGTCGGTCATAGAGTTAATTTTACAGGAGATATGAGTTGTGTAGCTCTCCTGTATGATTGTAGCTATTAAGCCGGTGCAACTTTGCATGTTTGCAGAGGAAGAAAATATTATATTGAGCGATATCTGTAATGATTTGCTGCTGGTCATAGAAAAAAATTTAAATGAGAAAGTATGTTAGAAATTATTAATATTATTAACAGATACTGTAGAAAAGCAATGCGGTGAAGAAGGGATTCTTTTAAAGTAACAATAGTTTTGGTTTAACAAGATGAATGAATGGTTGAATTTTACATATTTTAATAAGTGAAGAGTAGCAGAGAAGAGAGACAGTGGAAATTAAAATCCTCTGATTTAACTCTACTTGACTTTGTTGTCGGTCACAGATGTAATTTTATATGGGATATAAGTTATGTAGCTCCCCTGTATGATTGTAGCTTTGAGACGGCGCAGCTTTGGATGTTCGTAGAGGAAGAAAATATTATATTGAGCGATACCTTTAATGCTTTGCTACTCATATAAAAAAATGTAAATATGCAAGTATGTTAGAAATGATTAGTATTATTAACAGACACTGTAGAAAAGCAATGTGATGAACAAGGGATTCTGCTTTTAAAGAAACAACAGTTTTGGTTTAACAATATGACTGAATGGTTGAACGAGACTTAATAAGTGAAAAGTAGCAGAGAAGAAATACAGTGGAAACCAAAATCTCCTGATTTAACTCACTTGATTTTGTTGTAGGTCATAAAGATAATTTTACAGGAGATGTAAGTTACGTAGCTCCTCTGTATGATTGTAGCTATTGAGGCGGCGCAGCTTTGCATATTCGTAGAGGAAGAAAATATTATAGTGAGCGATACCTTTAATGATTTGCAACAAATTTCAATAAGAAAGTATGTTAGAATTTAGATTATTAACAGACACTGTAAAAAAGCAATGCGGTGAAGAAGGTATTCTACTTTTAAAGTAACAATAGTTTTGGTTTAACAAGATGAATGAATGGTTGAATGTTACTTATTTTAATAAGTGAAGAGTAGCAGAGAAAAGATACAGTGGAAATCAAAATTCTCTAATTTAACTCTACTTGACTTTGTTGTAGGTCACACTGTTAATTTTACATAGGATGTAAGTTACGTAGCTCCCCTGTATGAGTGTAGGCAACTTTTTATGTTTGTAAAGGAAGAAAATGTTTTTACATGAGGTATTATACTTGCAGGTACTATTAAAGGTATATTATTAATAAAAAAATATAAATGAGACAGTATAGAAAATATTAATATTAATAGCAGACGCTGTCAAAAAGCAATGTGGCGAAGAAGGAACTTTGCTTCTAGAGGACTAACAATGTAACGAGATGGTTGGATCATGAATGTTTGAATGATGCATATCTTGGCAGGTGAAGGTTAGCAAAGAAGAGATGGATAGTGGACAGTAAAATCCCCTAATTTAATTCTCCTCGATTTTGATTTAAGAGAATGTAAAATCGTCAATACAAAAGTCAACCCAGAAGGAGTGAAGCAGCAGGGTTTCAAAATAGACTGTGTGATTGCTTAGTCGAGAACCGAAGATAGTTTCAGCATATACTTTTACACACTTAAACAAGGCGTGACATACACTTCCAGTTGGATAGTTAATTTTGGAAAATGACCATCATAATCATCAAAGAACGCTAAAAAAGTGCATTGGGCATAGCATTGGGTTTCAGCTAGACTACAGCTTTTATATATATTATTTTGAATCAAAATTTGATAGTTGATATATCTATAAAATTGACTACATAAAACTATCGTAAAATTAGATAATCAAAACTATTATTTTATTGTTTAATATACATAAAACATGCTAACATTATACCTACTACCTACTAAATTGTAATGTTTGTTTAGGTGACGATCTGTTTCGTGGATTTTGCTTCGTGGAAACGACTATATGTTAGGAATATATACCGTCCACATTCATTTTTGCTCTTGTTTAAGTATTTTCTTACAGAAACAATACTTTCAATCCCTATTGTTCTATCACTCAACGTTCTATTCTATTTTGAATCGACTTTGTGGATTTCTGAGCAATTGAAGGAGCATAGTCTCATTTAATACCTATTGTAATAACAGGGCAGCTGTGGGTGAGAGGAAGAGTCCTAACCCAACATTAATTGCAGAGCCCATTTTACCATAGCAAAATGGTTTTGATTCTATTCCGTTATTTTATGTGATTTCCCAAATAAGATATCATTTTCAACCTCCTGTATAATATGGCAAAATAGCAGATAACCCAAGATATTCATATATAGTTATTTGTAATAACTGGCATTGCTAATTATTCGTCGGTTTCTCTTCCCAAACGAATTTTTCAGATTTCTATTAACAGCACGACGCAGTAAAGTGTTTGAATTGAGAATGTGTATTTCCGCCCACAACAAATAAACAGTTTTCACTAAGCTATTGATTGAAACTGCGAGAAATCATTAGATATTGTTAGAAATTATACTCGCAGCTACAGTTGATAAATAACAATAGACAGTAAATAAAGTACTCCATTAGTTCTCTCATACAAATACCTATAATTATTATAATAACATGCCTTTGCAGAAGAGTTTTTAAATAGAAATCCAATCGCGAATATATCTGGCATGGCTTGTTTATTTCTTGGCTACGGGCTGCATTCCCTGTATCTCTTTCCCACTGAATGTAAAGAGTACAGTTAATGTGCATGAAGAGGTCATTTGTATGCAGCAAGTTAGAATTTTTAGAAAACTTCATATTATATGCAGCCAACCGTGTAATTACATGCGTGAATAACTGTAATAATGCACACGTTCCCGATACGTATGCAGATTGCATACAAAGATACGCGTTTAATATAGGTTTCTTAAATTAATATAATCATCTTAATTACGCCTTTATTGATTTTTGTAGGCGCTAGCACCTACGTTAAATTATGCGCATCGCTAATTTCCCTAAGATGTAATTGCATAATTAAATGCACACGTTTGCAGTGGAAATTAAGAAAATAGGAAACACAACGAAAAAAGTTTCACCTGCAGAGAAGTTCTGTAAATAACATCAAAGGACATCCCGTGTTACAGTTAATTTAGAAGACGTTACTCATAGTTATAGTAATGTCTTTCAGCAAACTGTTAGCTAAACGCCTACAACTAAATGCTTTGTTTTAACAAAAATATCTCACCTTTAGGTAGATACAGTTGATTTCATATACCGAGAATTTCTGACAACTAAATAGGGCAATTTTCAGTTGCGTACATCACGCAAATCTAATGTAGTATGTTGTCATCTGTCAAGCAGAAGGTTATGTACATGATTTTAAAATTACATTGTAAAACTTTAAAATTCGTACAGGTATATTCAATTAATTTATAGTTAGTGAATGTAAGAATTTTCGTTCTTTGTTAATTATGTTTAAGGGAAAATCATGTACATACGTAAATATTATAGTTGCTCACTTAACAGTTTGCTTGACAGATGACAGGACACTAAATCCCTTGATGTACGACACTAAAAATTGTCATAGTAACGTATATAAATTACTCCTATTTAGTTGTCGGAAATGTTCGGTATGTGAAGGCAACTGTACTTTATTTATACATGGTGATTTAAAATGAATAGGACACCGTTTAGGCATACATTCTTTAGGTTAAATTAAACCGAATAAAACTAATATACCAGGATGGAGACTTCTTCTGTAAGAAGTTATAGGGCCTTAAATAAAGTTCAATTTTCATTTTTTCATTTTCGTGGTACTTACCACAAATGTAAAGATATTCATTTGAAATTTGGTACAAATGCTTACTATTATGTACTATATTGATAGAAATATTGATAGAATTTTTATTAACTAGACTTGACCGTAAGATGCCCTTAACCTAGCACATACATTTTATGTTACCTCTAGGTTTGTTATGGCTACTCGGAAGTTGCACGCCGTAACGACTCAAAAGTGTAAGGCATACCGTTGCATGTAAACTAAGATTACCCTAATTTTGTGCTTTTTAATTTTCTCTCAGACGATAATCCAAGTTTATAAAATTTTCTACGTATAACAAAGTTTTTCTTTTAATGTAATACATAATAGTAAGATACGTACAAAATTTTAAATTAATATCTTTACATTTGAAGGAAAGGAAAGTCAACATAGGTTCATTCTCCGCACGGCGGCGGGCCACTGTAGGGCTCAGGCGGATTCCGCACCGGAACGCACAGCCTCTCTTCGGCCAATAACGGGAATATAAGGATGGGATAGATCAGAAAATATGGATAATGAAAATTCGTGGATGATACTGTCCCAGCATTTACCTGAATGACCCAGGAAAACCACGAAAAACCTGAATCAGGACAGGCCGCCCAGGGGTTCGAACTCTAGACCTCCCGAATGAAAGGTAAATGCTCTACCGCTGAACCATCTTCTTTGGGAGTTACATTTGAGGAAATTACCCATAAAAAAATTTCAACTTTAAAATTACGAGAAATCCACTAAATGAATTGAAACACAAAGAAGGTGGAATGCTAACATAAGAACAGGAAATATTACAACATTTTGAACTATTCCTAGGAGAGACACAACATCACTATGAAGATGAAGAGGAAGCTGAACAAGAGCCACGTGGAAACACCCTGACGAGATTAGCGTAAAAGAAGTAGAAATGGCTATAGACAGATTAAAGGAAGGTAAACCAGCAAGCCATGATAATATCACGCAGCAATGTTAAAAAATATGGGCCTGAAAGGCAGGGAATTGTTAAAAAAATTATTTGCACCGGTGTGGAGGAAGAACGGGATTCACAAAGACTGAGAAACAGCAAAATCCAGCCTTTCTACAAAAAAGAGGACAGTCGAAGTTGCGAGAATTATAGGGACATTTCTCTGCTAGGTGTGCCCACCAAAATATGTGAGAGAATACTGGAACAAATGCTAAGAAAAGCCACAGAGCCGCAAATGGAAGATCTCAAAGATGCTTCAGAGCCGAAAGAGGTACATAACAAGGAACTATACATACAAAAATCCTTCAACTAAGTTCCGAGGAGGCAAATTTAGGATCTACTGAAGAAGAATATTGTAAGCAACTCATAGATAAATGGCATAAGGAACATATATAGGAACACGTGGAACTATATCAGGACAGGAAATATGGAATCAACAAATTTCAGAACAGAAGGAGTAAGGCAAGGAGGAGTGCTGAGCATACTACTATTTATCAGCTTAATGAGTAACACCACGAAAGACTTCAGAAATAAGATAAAACGAGTAATGATTGGACACAAAAATATGTAACCAGTAACCAGTAACCAGTGTTTTCCAAACTAAAAATATGGTTTTCTATAGCAATTTATAAGCATAAAAAAACACATTCTTGGCTAGTATATTGTTATTTCTAGCTCAATGCACGTCGAGATTCTTCGTTTTCCGTATAAAACTGTACTAATTCCTTGAATTTGGTGGTTTTCTATAGCGGAAATCGGGTTATATTATTGCAATTTCTAAGCATAAAAAAATACATTATTAGCTAGTATATATTTATTTCTAGCTCAATGCACGCCGAGATTCTTCGTTTTTTGTATAAAACTGTACTAATTCCTTGAATTTGGTGGTTTTCTATAGCGGAAATCGGGTTATATTATTGCAATTTATAAACATCAAAAAACCTATTATTAACTAGTATATTGTTATTTCTAGTTCAAGGCACGTCGAGATTCTTTGTTTTCCGTATAAAACTGTACTAATTCCTTGCATTTAGTGGTTTTCTGTAGTGGAAATCGGGTTATATTATTGCAATTTATAAGTATATGACAATCAACAAAGGGAAAACGATGGTAATGGCAGTAGGCAAAGTGCTGAGACACATGAACATCACGCTAGAGAACGACATCTTAGCGCAAGCAAAAATGACATCTTATGAACCGCGAAATGAAGAGAGATGGCTAGAAAAAAAAAGGATAAACACATATCTAAGGGTCAAACCTAAAAACATCAGGTATCCTGACAGACGTAAAATCTATAAAAAAATTTTTTTAGGTAATCCTGGTAGTGCACGGTAGTCTTTTCAGAGAAGAAGCAGGTAAAAACGAATGAAATGCAAGACACGTGTGAACCACAAACGGATGTAGTAAACAAATGACGATATTTTTAAGACGGTCTGTAGCCAAGGCGATCCAGGATTCTACGACATTTTATACTACGCAAGAGTCCTTGAGATAGTAAACGAACTATACCTGGGCTCAACCCTGAGATAAATTGAACGGAAAGACTAATAGAAGACCGGGAATAGCAGCTAGACTTTACCATTAAATAAATAAAGTAATCATTAACAAAAAAGCAATTTTGAAGCAAACGTTCGTACCGACATTAACATCTAGGATGGAAGTGTGGCGACTCACAAGAAAGCGGAAGGAGAGACTGTAAGCAAGTGAAATGAAATATCTTCGAAGAATTGAAGGTGTAGAAAAGAGAACTAGAATATAAAAGGTCCGAAATAACAAGGAGGTCGCAACTAAAACCACTGAAGGATGTACGTAAACAAATGATGATATTTTCCAGTCGGTCTGTCGTCAAGGCGATTCAGGATTCCAAGACATTTTGCTACCGCGTAACAGTCCACGAGATAGTAAACGAACTACACCTGGGCCCAACATTGAGCTGTAAAGGAAAATAAGATGGAAAGACTAATATTAGACTGGGATCAGCAGCTAGACTTTACCACGAGACAAATAGAATAATAATCGACAAAAAAGAGATTTCGAAGCGAACGTAAGTACGGATATTAACATGTAGCAGTGAATGTGGCCTCTCACAATAAGGCGAAAGGAGGAACTTTAAGCAAGTGAAATGAAATTCTTTCGAAGAATTGAAGGTGTTACAAAGAGAGCTGAAGGCTATATTGCGGTAGCAATGTTTAAAATTCCACGAGGAAGGCCTATACAGACGTGGAACCAAGAAGTGGAGAAATTGTTGGAGAAGAGAAATCTATGTTAGATAGACGCAAGAACTTTTCAAATAACAGAAAAGAGTGGAGGACAATATATACAGGGTAAAAGTAAGTGGGTCCAATACAAAAATGTGAGAATCAGTGGAGGCCGGTGAGGTTTCAATAAGGAGGGGTGCATTGTAATTTTAAAAGCAAAAATATATGTTATAAGAAAAATATTATCTGAAAATCACATGAAATTCTGAAAAACACGTTAAGTTTATAAAATCCATTCTTGTAAATTTCTTTCAAACAATGATGTAAAATAGTCACCGAATCAGTAACTACTTAACAAAAAAAAACACACCCAAACACATTAAACTTTTGAAATGAAATTCTGCTCGTTGATTTTTCATCAAAATAATTTGGGCCGGAACTTTATTTCAATATTTTCAATTTCGTTAACTAAAGTCTTGCTGATAGACATTGTAGCCAAAGCATTCAAGCGATCGTTAAGCATGGTGTTTCGCAAAAAGCTTTTAATACGGTTTAATGTGTAAATGCAACGTTCAGTTTCGGCGGTTGTCATTGGTGTTGTTACAATAATATTTAGAAGTCTCTGCAAGATTATTTTTTAACAAAAATGTTAAAATGTTCATAGCACCAGATATTTCTTTAAAGTCGGATCTTATGTATATACTTCTAACTCGCTTTTTAACCTCTTCTTAGAGAGCATGGGATAAAAAGAAATTACGTTGTCTAAAATATAAGTATAAGTTTATGTCTATGCAGAAAAACCAAAGGTGTAACACCTGTTCTGTGTTTTTCTCTCCATTTTCTGTGTTCAATTTTAATTAGGCGTGGGCCTGCCTAATGTTTTGATTTGAAGTTTTTCTTCAATGGAAAGTCTTGGAGAGTCAATCTTTAAAAGGTTATTAACACTATTGGTTGTTTACTAGTCACAAAACTGCCCTTTGGAATAGAAAACTTTGAGCGCGGGCGAATCTGTTCGGCCCACTAAATGAACGCTGTAATCAGTAATCAGTATATATGTACGGTCAGGCGATGTTTGTCGAATACAGAGAATCGTGGAAGCCGAATAGATGCCACCATCACGCCTGAAGATTTACTCGCGTAAGGCGATCGCAAGCTTCGCGGCGAAAATCGCGGAATGGATGACAATTTAAACGTTAAAACGTTAGCTATAGAACACAAACTTTTGCAAAGTTAGTGTTCATTTTAATTATTATAATTATAATAATAATTATTATTTAAATATAGAAAAGAAAAGATTAATTTTAATATTTTAATTATAGACGGGACGCACCCATGCCCACTTATTCAAAAATCGCCACTGGTGGCAATTCAGGGACAGATTTTTGACACTAGAATCAGTAAACGAGATAAGAGCAAGAAATATTTCTAGAAATTGCCAAAAAAGGAAAAAATAAAAAATTGACTTTTAACTTATAATTCCTTACAGAAGGACTGTCTACTATGGTATATGGTATTTATTCGGTTAATTTTAACCTAAAAAATCTATGACTACATGGTGTCCCATTCTTTTCAAACACGCTGTATTGGCAGTAGGATGATATTAAATATTATCTAACTAACTTCTAAGTTGATGCGTAGGCAAATGTCGTTAATAATTTAATTTTCAAGAGTTATAGAAAATTTACATACACAATTTCCAAACATTTTCATAAATTTTGTGTTACGGTTATGATTATCATCGGGCCATGAGATCATCCATCTTTGTTAGTTACCACTTTTTCACATTTTCACTATCAACGTGAATGGAACGTTATAAACTAATTAGGCAACTTTGAACAATTATAAATTAACTGTGTAATTTTCTAAGCAATTCGTGGAAGCTGCAGATCTCGGAAAACCGTGTAGGACTCGCAAATAATATGTAATTATAATTACTGTTTCATATAATTAGAGGCTTCGTGTAAGCATCCGTGTTCTTGATGGCAACGCGCCAAAATATTACCGGTATTAAGTTGCATTCGTATGTTTCCTCTAAATTCAATTTATAATAATAGTCTGTCATTAATTATTGTAAATCCTATTTGCGATGTACAATAAAATTGTACCTGAACAGTTATCGGAGAGGAAAACGCTGTAAACTTGGTACTTATTGTAGCGACACCTTACGTATTAATATTTAACAGTGGCGTACCTACAACTACGGAGCTCCTCCCCCACAAAAAATACTAGCATGACTTTGTTTTTGAAACGGAAACTATTTTTGTTTTGGTACCTAAGTTATTTATCGAAAAATATCGATATGGAATATATTGCTTGAAACATAACATGTAATTTTACTATCTACAATATTTATAGCATGAAAATAAAACTGTAAGGAAGAACTGAAAATATTTTTCACTAGGCATTAATTGAGTAAATTTTTGATATGCCATATGGGGATCCTAAAACCACCTGGAAATCAAAAATCAAATGTTACTTTTTACATCAACAATCATTACATGCGTCTTCCTGTTCCACCTAGGTTGTAGGGCCGTCTACCTGAACCCTGAATGGCGAACTGCAGCCAATGTAAAAGACAATGCGTATAATATATGACAAAATTACTGCTAACAGCATTTTCGCATTGTTTTGATTGTAACAAAATTAGATAAATCTGGAAATTGAAAATTGGACATTTCAAGGTCGTCCACTAACGAAGCTACAGTGACCAAATTTTAGCTTATTTTGTGTCACTATAAATGCCAATACGTACAGCCTGACCATTATACCTAAAACCCTGGCCGCGGATTTGGCACAAGTCATGTGACTTAAAGGTAAGCGTCCATTTGTAAGCATCGGACGGATCGAACAAATCGTATTATTTTTGTGAACATCGCATATTACTTTGGATTTGCTTTACGCATTTACGAACTAGAGTATAGTACAGCACAGTAGAGTACAGTACGTTCTTTTCTAATCGCCTGCTCTTTAGGTCACGTCGTTGATTTGCTCCTGTGTGTAATCTATCAGCAATGTAGATGACCGCTTAGCGGTCCAAATATACCTCTGATTTTTTCATCGTTTTTCTGAGAATTAAAGGATCTTTTCATCTCGATTCTGTCTGTTAAGGATTTCTCGGATATTGTCATTAACGTTTTTATCAGTCTATTATTTAGGCTATGCCTTTTTCTGTAACAACAGATTATATCAGTATTTGAAGGTGTATCGGTTGATGTCGATATTCAGCGTCCATCGCTTTCAGGAGCGTCCAATCCTTCTCTTTCCGTATGGCGTATTAGCTCCAACTATTTGCAGGGTGCATTCTATCGACATGTTCATTCCACTATTTTCTTATCGTTTTTATAAATTTTCTGTTTTGTATATTGCACTATTGGTGTATTTCCTCATTTGGCATTGTCGGTTAAGTAATTTGATGAGAGCTATGAGAATATGATAAAATCGAGATGAAAACTCTTTTTAATTCTCATAAAAAAGAAGGTAGACGATTATATATATGTTTGTAGCGCTATCATCAGCGATGGTAGGGTTACGTAGGGGGAGCAGGCCATTCGAAATAACTAATTTGTAATCGCCTACTATATAGCTCACGTCATTGATTTGCTGCTGCGTGTAATCTGTCAGCACTGTAAATTACCGCTTAGCGGCCTAAAAATACATCTGATCTTCTTTCATTCTCTGAGAATTTAATGGTATTTTCATCTCCATTTTGTCTGTTAAGGTTTTCTCGGATATTGTCATTAACCGTTTCCTCAATCCATTATTTAGGCCATGCCTATTTTTCTTTAACAACAGCTTATATCAATATTTGGAAGTGTCTCGGTTGATGTCGATATTCAGCTCTGCGTCCATTGCTTTGAGGATCGTCCAACCATTCTCTTTCCATGTGGTGCATTGCTTCGAACTATTCGCAGGGTGCATTCTAACGACATGTTCATTCTACTAATTTTCTTCTAGTTTTTATATATTTTCTACTGTTTTGTATATTGTACCGTTGACGTTTTTCTTCACTTAATACTCTATCTCCTACGTTTTCCCAGCTATTGTCCTTAATGTTCTCATCTCTGTGGTGTCTAATCTACGAGGTGTGTTCAATTGACAACCATCTTTATTTCATAAAAAATTTCTTCCAAAATTTAATTGGAAATAATTACCGTCACAGTTAAGGCAACTATTCCATTGTTTTACTAATCGACGTGTACCCTGCTCATAGAACTCTTGTAGCTGATGATTGATTGAAGAAGTCTTCCACAGCTATCTCTACTTCTGCGTCAGACTCAAAATGCCGACTGTTTAACGCCTTTTTTTAGCAATAAAAAAATATGAAAATCTCAAGGCGATAGATCAGGGCTTTAGGGTGGATGCTCTAACATCCTCCATTTCTTTCGTTGAAGATTTTCTATTACCACATTAGCAACATGAGGCCTAACATTGTCGTGGAGCAACATGATCCCATGCGTACGTTTTCCTGGACGTTTCCGGATTATTGCTTATTATAAGTTCTTGTTCAAAGTTTCATTGTACAGATTTGCATTAACATTTACTCTAGGTTTCTTAAACTCCATTAACAAGGGTCCTTCGTGGTCGAAAAACAATGTTAACGTCACCTTGCCTGTAAAGGGTTGTGCTTTAAACTTCTTCGGTGGTGGTGAACTTGAATGTTTCCACTGCATCGACGATAACTTACTGGATGGCTTGTAGTAATGGCACCAAGTTTCGCCACCAGCAACTATTGACGGAATAAAGTCGTCACTACCTATTTTGCCTATAATCGGTGAGCTGTTGCAGAGATGAACCCATTAGCAAGCATTTTTGTTCATTAAATAAGAGACGAGGAATTCATTGCGAACAAACTTTGCTGTAATCCAGATTACGAACAATACGATGGACAGATCCTACACTCGCACTAGCAATTTCTGAAATTTCACTAATTGAAATTTGATGATTTTCTCTAATAAGGCCTTTCACACATGCCATATTGTTTTTTAATAATGAAGTACATCGTGCACCTGGTCGCGGCTCATGCATAGTCCCCTCTTTTCCATTCTTAAATTTTCGGCACCATTTCTTCACAGTTGGGTACATGCATTTCCATACACTGCTTGCATTCGCGTGTGAATCTGCAATGGCTGCACACCCTCAGCGCATAAAAATTGTAGGGCCGAACGTTGATCAAACTTGGAAGGATTTTCAACTACAAACGCCATTTCAAAATCGAAGTTTTAAAAGTCGGAATCAAAATCAAACGCCAGAAACTTATTAGTGTGTTACTTACAAACACTACTAACAGTAACAAACGTCACTTGAATTATTGCATTTGTTGTCAAGGCTAAGTTGATCAAAGATTCTGTTTCAGTTGAACGCGTTTCTGCTGCCTGCGTGAGTAGTGGTCTTACTGTGCTCTTATATATCTTGGTTTTATTTTTTATCGATATATAGTTGTTCCTCTACATTACGTCCCTTAAGCATCCGGATGCTGCAACTTCTTTATTTGTTTGATGTTGTACTTCTTTGTATAGAAGTATGTCGCTCGCCACTAGGTATGGTAATTCCAATATATTTAAATTCCAATAATTGCTCTAGACTACATCATACTGGTGGAGGAGAAAGAAGAAGATTTATCTTTGCAGCAAATTATCAGGTATTTCTCTAGATTTTTACATGGCAGAAACTTTGGTAAACCTTTACTGCAATATACGATATTGGGAAATGAAAATGAAATTGCTCGAAAATGGTTTTTTGTTGTCGTAATTATCCCTGCTCTAATCATATAGGGTCGTATGTATGGTTTAACACCCTATCGCTTTTTAAACAGTAATTTATATCCGGATAGTCTTGTAGGTCTCCTGCGCTACTTACATTACAGTATCGCTTATTTTGCCACTGAAATATTTGTATACACTTCTAATTTATAAAATTCTGTTAAAGCACGTATTTAGGTTATGTACGCAGTAAGCATAAACTTATGTTTACATAAAATTATATTCAGGTAAAGAAGATGATGCATATAATTTATGAAGTAATAAATTTAAACTAAATAGTTTTTCAATTATATATAATAAGTAAACAAACAAGAAAGAATTTGTGTTGGTAATCAGATTTTTGATAAATAGATAGTCTACTAAGTTAGTAGTAATTTGATATTTCTGAGTGCTTGTTGTCCTGTAGCTGATAAATATTTTTGTTCCTGTACAATTTGCGATCCAAGGGTGGAATCGTGTAACCAACACTTAGTGCGTCTCTATTACAATATTGAATGCGTAAATGGGTCTTACGGAAAGTGTAAAATGTTTGTTATTAGATATTGCTGCTTTGTTGATAGAAAGCAAACGGCTTGATTGTATTGTAATAATAGTTCAATGTAAATCATCAGTTCTCTGATGTCTAAATTCAGTTTGTACGTATACATGCCGTATTTATGGGTTGCTCCCTAGTTGCAAAGGAAATGTGAACATGCACAGCAGTATAACAGAGGAAAATTGGTTTTCCATCTACTAATTAAAGCCGACGCAGAGGGGTACTACGTTTAACTTCCAATGGGCTGAAATGCTTAATGTGAGTTCAAAGCGTCGGTGTAATATGTTTACCTCTTATTATATATTTGAAGTGTTTGCATGCCGTTGAGGCCCATAGCTTTTCAATGTAAATAATGACTTGTAACTGTAAAATGTGTGTATATGCAATTATTTTGCGTGTAGATGGAAGAGCTTCTTTTAAAAAGCTGTTAATACACAGGATGTTTAAACACACGAGTAAAATATTTTAAGGGCTTGTAATATGGCTCAACATAAGTCTTAATAGACATGGCTAACAGGCTAAATTTCCAGGTATGGTAGGATCGCTCCCTGGCGTCGGTGGTTAGCCATAGTAGCAGAAATAAGCCGACGTTAAATAAAACAAACAGGAATGGGCCCAGAAATGGGCCGTTGTTGAGATATTTGCAATTTTGTGTTGCTTAGTAAGTTGTTTTTATGTTTATTTTTGGTCAAAAAGTAAATGGTCTTTCTTGGTACCTAATGGTATTTTTTTAATTGTTTGTTTACCTGTTTAATTTGACAGGATAGGAATATTTTAACAATCCTTTTTTTTATTTCAAATGGCCGATATGCATTTTTATTATGGTAGCATGTTAAGGCTCTCCAGCTTACGTCGAGATCTATCCCAATGGAGCAGTTCGATCTTGTCGACTATTTTTAAGGATTAACTAAAGACTCTTGGGGACTCTGAGGGGTTCCGTCGCTGTTGCTAAATTGTCTACAGAAAGCCAAAATAGGTTGCTACGCCTTCGATAGATGAGGAAGTATTGACAAGAATAGAAAAAAATCTAGGTAGAAGTGTAAGAAACATCCCAACCCAATTGAACGATAGCATTTGGTTTGGAGAATATTTCAGGAACAGTTACTTTAGTGTACCATCTTCAAATAAGTTCAAATTTTCAGCCCGATTGGGCTTTTCCAGGTGGGTTTTAAGAAAACAAGCTGAAAATATGAAGTTTGTTGCTAATATTCTTTTTACCCACTTACGGGAGACGTAACTTTAACTTTTTTTCTCAACATTCATATGCGGGATACAGAAAATCCTCATTCTATGGTTGCAGATAGGCATCAGCAATGAATTTTAGGGGACTAACTTATATGATTAATATTCTTGTCAAATCAGTTAAACGGACCGGCCTATCATTTTGTGGTAAATACTTTACCTCTGATGCTGGAAGATGTACCATTAAAGCACGATGGTGCACCGACACATTTGTCATTACTAGTTCGAAAAATCTTAATAAAATTTACTAGGAAAAATGAATAGTTAGCCGGGGCCCTGTTGCATGTGATTCTCCGATTTAAATCCCTCATATTTTTACCTTATTTATTAAGGGAGCTTGTATGTGATGCCTTCTAACAAGTATTTAAAATGTCATTAATTGATACGCTTGAACACCTATTATTATAGGTTCACGTTCAATAATTGAAATGCATTTCTACATCCAGATATGTATGTAGATTCAAGCATGTAAAATACATAAGTTGTACAGTTTTAAATAAGTAAATCGGTGTAATGTTCGCGAAAAACCAAAGATGCTAAAATTTTTACTGTTAAATAACGCACTTTTATGTTAATAGCAAAGTTTCATTAATTTATATCAATAAGTAAGAAAAATATACCAAAATTCGGATATGATGACAGTGAAGATACTAGACTTTATACCACATTGTTGATAGGTATATACAGGGTGTCTCAGAACGAATGGGCCAGCGTTTAGTCATAGATTCTTTAGGTAAAAATAAACCGATTAAACCTAATATACCTTAGGCAGAAAGTCCTTCCTTAAGAAGTTATAAAGCCTTAAAGTTCAATTTTTTATTTTTTCTTTTTATTGTAATTTCCACAAATCTAAAGATATTTCTTTCAAATTTGGTACACATACTTACCATTTCACAATACAATGACAGAATTATTTTCATTAACCAGACTTGACCGCAAGAGGCACTTAACCTACCACTGAAATGTTATTTTAGCTCTAACTTTCTTATTAGTAGAACGTTTTAAAGTTTTATGTTATTTTCTGAAAGAGAATTAAAAAGTACAAAAATAAGGTACTCTTAGTTCATACGGGTAGAGGCAACCGTTTGCCTTAAAATGCTTGTCCCAAGTTTTGGGTTGTCGTTACGAAGTGCAATTATCAGGTAGCCATGATCGCAAAAACAATGGGTAGTGCTTGTGACCTTCAGTAAAGCACAATGCTAATTCAATTAAATACTTTGGTGTTACAGAAATTGTATTTTTAATTTCTAATCACTAAACGCTGGCTCATTCTTTCTGAGACACCCTGTATATTAATATATACGGATTGTTATTAATTACATTAATTGTTTCCAATATTCTGTGCTGCAATTCATTCAGGTCATGTATTAGCTGCTGGAAAAAGAAGTTGTTTAAACACGGCTACAGAAAGAAGTCGCACGGCATGAGGAGGATCTGGCAGGATAAGATACTGGTGTGTTTCGACTAATAATCTGTCTGGCGAATAAATCTCGTATCATGTTTAAGGTTTTATGTGTTGTGTACGTAGTAGCACCGTCTTGTTGATAAAAACCAAATTAGAGTTCACCTTCGTGCGAAAAAGGGCCGTAAAATCTCTTTTCGACACCTTCCTGCAGTCACAGTGCCTGAAAAAAAAAATCATGGATTTTTCAAGAAATAAACTGTTCTGTTTTGCTTTTTCCTACAAAAAAGTAGGGTGCAACTATTCTACGCTTTGAAACGGCCGCCCTCACTCCTACTTTTTGGGGATGAAGAGGTGTCTCTATCATAAAATTAGGCTTATCTGAACTTCATAAACGCATGTTTTGCGAATAAATGTTTCCATATAAATAAATACAGGCCTGGCCCGTGAAAAGAGTTTTATCCAATATGTCGTCATTGAGGATATGTAGGAACCACTGAAAATATTCGACATGCTAAGGATAATCAACATCATGTAATTTTTGTTCAGACTGCAAATCGTAGGGATACAAGTGGATACCTTTCTTAAATATTTTGTGACATGTGCTAACTGACAACTGAACTTGTCGAGGCAAATGGCGTACAGAGGTTCGAAGGGTATCTAATCTGTCTTACATTTTCCATTTCTTCTGCCGTTCTCTTCGGAGGATGATCGCTGCCTTCTTTACTTGAAATGGATGCAGTCTCACGAAAAACTTCAAAGCAGTGATTCAAAGACCAACGAAAAATGTTGTAAGGCAATAGACGATTTAGAAATTTCTGGCGAAAATCTTCGAAAAAGTCATGAATTGAGTACTGCCATACTCCATCAACTTGACGGTCGTTACGGAAATAGCGTTCAATTAAACAAATTTTACGTTCTTGTATCAAAACCATTTTATTTGAAGAGGTTACGTTACCAACACAAACAACTGACAGGTAGAGATTACAGACAGTGCAACTGATGTTATGTAAAGAAAGATTCTGTTTTAGTTAAGGTTATTAAAGCATAAACTGTACTGTACTTAGGTATTTCCCTAACGGAATACCCAATTTAGTCTTGAAAAGGCTGATTTATCAAACTGCAGGCTAAAAATGCACAAAAAGCTAAAAAATCCAAATAAACGACTACAAACGGCACAAGCCCAAAGAGTGCGGGTAGGTAGAACCCCTATGGTGTTTTGATTTTTCTCAAAATTCTTTAACTTCAATGCACATATTAAATGATCTTTAGAGTCGGCATGTTTACGTAACGCCCTTGTAATATTTAACAGATCTGCAAATCCCTCCCTGTTCCAGACAGACTGTTTTTGTAGTATTGGGCTGCTAGATAACCATTTGTATTCGGTGAACCAAGAAATTTTAAACTTAAGATTGTATGACCTTTTTTCGCGGAAATTGTCAAACCAACCCTTGTCGCCTTTGATTTAAAACGTCCTTTTTATCTTCTTCCTTCCAATGCCTGAATGGTGTCTCTAACAAGCTGCACATTATGTCATTAATAGGATTCATAGTTCTCCTGGTAATTATCTGCGTATAAAAAAAACTTTCCAAAACAGAAACACACGCAATGCAAGTACAAACGTACAACACAATCAATAATAGTAATAGTTACCAATTAACTATATATAATTCATAAACGAACGAATAAAATAAAAAACCGCAATATGAAGTTCTGCGGTTGCTTCCGAGTTAAAACTTCACTTGCGGGTTTCACCGCGAACCAATTCTAGATAGTGACGTAGGCGTTACCATGGCAACGGAGGTATAAGTGCAGAGTTACAATACGTTTGAAGCCGACTCTTCACTACAATTGCTGGAGTGTTTTAGGTAAGGCTTTTTACGGTCGACGCTCGACGGACTGCATTTGAAATTTAAATTTTTGTTTGTTTTCACTAAGCTTATTGTGTCTACGAGTATGTATGCCATAAATAAACGACTCCTAATAGGTGTAATGCCTATAAATAATTTGTTATGTAATTTAAATAAATATTCGCAATTGAATGAACATTTTAGGTGAAGAGGCACTTCGCCTACTTCCCTTGGCGAGCCGCTACTGGTCCTATATAATGTTCAATACGTTAAGTGTGTAATTTATTTCAAAAGAGTTTAATGGTTTGGGTACGACAGTGGTCCTTGCACAAGGTCATTTGCTGTATATGAGCAGAACTTGTATTATTAAACCTATGCATAATGAGCCGTTATGACGTTAAATAATATCATTTTCGAACAAAGGTACGTCTTCATAAAGTTCGTTCAGAACCAGATATGTCCAATGATTTTTTTTTGAATTAACTCTTCTTTACTGACTATAAATATAAACATATACTCTATTTGGTCTATTGGTATTATTTTGTAGAAAATATGAGCAGGGAATCTGTTAAGGTGAATACCGTTGTTATTCTATTTTGCATAGCTTATGAGACGTCTTGCTAAAGAAGCTATAAATTAGGTACTTGTAATTGTAACACCTTCAATTAAAGAAAATATTTGTCTATATTAAAGTTTTAATATATTGGTAGCACATATAATATATGCTTTGTAGTCATAAATTGATTAAACAATAATCGTGTTTTGTTACCTACGGTTGCAGAACGAAAATCTACCCACAACTGATTGATTTTAACAGCTAAGCTATTGGTTTCGAAAAAGCATCAATCAATTTGTATTATAAGTATACGTCTTTTTCTCATATTATCGTTTCCTGAATTCTAACGGTGAGCTTCTATTTAGGACACGCGGTATACTTTCGAAAAGATGTACAGATGGCATGAAGTATGTGAAAACTCAAGCAAACTGTATCATTTATTGTTCAAAACATTTTCCAAAATCCTCTAACGACCTAAATTACTGTATCCAAAGTTGTAATCAGCTGAGATTCATATAAATATGAGTTATACGAAAAGGCCAATAAAGTTAAAGCTTTGGTGATACATTCTGCGTCGACGACTTTCTGGGCGTTAGATGAATAGCTGAATTATATTTTATTTTCTTCCGCTGTGAAGTTTTTATCAGTTCAAGGCCCTCGCAAAAAGTTAAACTGCGGATAACTTTTAACGCCAGTGGTAGCCGGAGGAAATCTGAGCTTATTGTGCTTGGATTCTTATAACACCAAATTGAACTTTTTGTTCCACTTCACGAATTGCGCGTCAAATATTTCTCTGATTTTGGTGCAGTAATTTTGCGATTAATATTTAATTTGGGAACCATTGTTGCCTCGAAAATTTAATTCCCTTTAAGCGCTTTATAATTTCCGTCTATTGTGCCCAATGTTATAACTTAATATTTTCAGGATATTAATGATTTATGTGTACATACAAACTTGTTCTATCAGTATGTACCTTCAGTTAAAATAGAAATAGCAGAAATGAATAGAGGACCATGTAGCAAATTGACACGTAAAAGTGACAGTCGTTTCTTACGCATAC
The DNA here is from genome assembly GCA_014611495.1 of Limonius californicus. Taxonomy (NCBI): domain Eukaryota; kingdom Metazoa; phylum Arthropoda; class Insecta; order Coleoptera; family Elateridae; genus Limonius; species Limonius californicus. The sequence goes on along the minus strand of JABXWE010002924.1, from coordinate 30,591 downwards.
ACGAAACATGCAGAATGAACAAAATTGCTGTTTTTTCAATGCGATTGACAGTTGAAAATGTACCTCTGATTGAAATCTACGAATGTATTACTTTTTCGGTTTCAAAATGTATACAAAAATATATAATTCCATATGAACAGGAAATGGGGCATTTAAATTTGTACATATGTGTTTGATAATGCTATCTATGTAAAGATATAAAATACAATTTTATGGTTTGAAATTTAAAAGCCGTACCAGTAAATACTAAATTAAAAGTTATTGTCGGTGGTTTTCTGGTTCAGTTTAGCTTTTAGAATTTGCTCTTTACACACATACAGGGCGAGATATTTAAAAGGGATCATATTAAAGACTTTACTTATTCAAAAACTGACATATTTGTATTTAAGTTGCTATTTTTCTTTATGCATAAGTGCAACAGAAGTGAATAAAGGCTTTCGATGAGTAATTTAAACACGATGATAATTCATAAATATTTTGAAAATAGTAAAAATCGTAACGAAATGCATAGCTGTGTGTAGATTATAGGCATTATTACGATGGTAGCCTTCTAAATTTGGGGCCTCGGCGGTCTAGTGCGGGAACGCATTGCCACTCGAGGCCACAGCGAAATGTAGTCGATCCGCTGGGGCGACCACATTTAGCTTAGTCAAGTTTAGGGTGCATTTTGCAAGAATGTTTAGCGTGTAAGGGACACCCGCATCCCCTGAAGTAATGCGAAAGCGGTTCGGGGGGGGGGGACAGTAGTATGAAAGAAAGAGAAAAAAAAGCCTTCTAATTTCATACAAAAACTAGGAAAGAAAACATTTTTTTGGAACAAACGGCTTTATTGCTTTTCAAAACATTCGCCTTTAAGATTTATACACTTTTGCATGCGTTCAAACCAATTTTCGAAACATTTTTTCCACTCTGAAATTGGTATCTCAAACACATGGCTTTTGAAGGCTTCAACAGATTCTTGATGAGGTGAAAATCGCTGTCCACGCATTTTTTGTTAGACATTCGGTAACACAAAGAAATCGTTAGGCGATAAATAAGTTGAATAAGGGCAATACGACATTTATTCGATGTTTTTCTCCTTCTTATAATCAATTGTTTGACGTGCTGTGTGAGAGCTGGCATTACCATGATAAAGAATAATGCTACGTTTTCGGTTGTTTTTCCTGCTTTCGTCGATGGCTTCTGGCAAACAAATTGTTGTATACCATTCAGCGTTAACTATTCTTCGATGTTCCTCTAAAGGAACGGTGGCGACATGTCCAGTACAACCGAAGAAACAAGCGATCATGTTCTTGGAAATGCTTCGTGAACGAACAACTTTTGGGGGATTCGGTTCATCTCGGAACACCCAAACAGTGGATAGATGCTTAGTTTCCGGTTCATACGAATATATCCAAGTTTCGTCACCTGCTACGATGTTATATACAGATTTTGCAGTTCCTCGGTCGAATTTTACGAGCATTTCTTTACACCAATTAACACGAGCCTTTTTTGAGCTTCGGTCAAATTATGCGGAATCCATCCGGAACAGATCTTTTTCACAGCTAAATGTTCATGCAAAATCGAATGTACTGCAGTCTTCGGTATGTCTAAGGATGCCTCTGTCTCATTGTAACTCACGTGCCGATCTTCAATCATGTTGCGGGCAGCATCGATGTTTTTTGGAATAACAACCGATTTTGGTCGTCCTTCACGAAATTCATCACTGAGACGCACGACCACGACGAAATTCTGCTAACCAATTGTACACAGTCGTTTCTGATGGTGCTTTATTACTAAACGTTGAACGAAGCGATTCTATTCATTGTTGTTGAGTTAGTCCTTAACTAAAATCGTAAAAAATCATCCAACGAAAACCTTTATGTGAAATTTCCATTTTTTCACAAAATTGCTTTTTTAAACGCTCACTATAAACAAACCACTCAGTTAATTTCTAAGCTGCCACTGTTTTCACAATAACAAGTATTACGAAAATAGTAATAACACATTTCAATAGCGCCTTCTAGTGGTCGTTTGTAAAAACTTAAAAGGCTACCTTCGTATTTACGTATAGTAAATCATTCTGAAAATAACATGGTTTACGGAAACTATTTTCTGTTTCATTTTCTATTGGAATTTATGTTCATTTTCGTTTCTCAATTCATACATTGTTGCCAGTTTGCAAACTTAACTAGTAATCAAAATACCATTCTAGTGATTTCAAAATGTATGTTTAAAATTACCGCCAGTATATATAATTTGCTTTATGGTTAAATACTAAGTAGTCATGTATAAATTTAGTGTAGGGATAAACCAGCTTTTTCTTCGTTTTCCTTTTTACAGAATTGTCGTGATTTATGTTTTACTGTGGTTAGCGATTGTTTTGACTGCCTATTCATCTGACTATTTTCCGCCATATTCCTCTGTGATTAACTCTTTTGTGGCTTGCTATAAGAAGTTATTGGTCATTCCTTTCACTTGGTCTGTTCAGCGTTTTATAGATCGCCCTCTTGCTAGGGATCCCTCCATCTTACCCTGTAGTATTAGTCTTTGTAAGTCTTATATGCTCAAAGTATTTCAGTATGATTGGTTTACAATTCACGATCATTGCTGGGTTCTCCAATTTCATGCTACATGACATTTGGGGGCGCCACCGTTTTGGGCACTGTACTGGCGAAGCCGTTTTGGCGTCAACACGTTTTTCGTCGGCCATTTTGGCGTTAGGACGTCTGGGCGCCTAATTCCCGTTTGGGAACCTTCCCCAATATAGTACATATATATTGATTAAAAATGTGTCTTCAAAAATTATTAATGTAAAATTCTGTAAATGCGATTTATTCAAAGTTCAAGTAGAAAAAAACTAAATTCGAAATTAAACATATTTACATTTTATTCAAATAAAAATATACAGTCTTATAATGAAGTACCTATAAGAAAATGCAGAGGTTCTTAGTCCATTACAATATTATGAGCTATACCACGAGAGTATTTAAATATTATAGATTGATATCTTTAACACGTTCATCTGCAAGCGAATATTTTTTCCAATCGTGAATTTGGCTCTAACATACGAACAAGCGAGTCAAACTAAATAAATGTTTGTAATAAGAGTAAAATTAAAATGGTGCCAAAACGACAGCGCCAAATTGAAGGCGCCGAAATGGCCGCTCCCAAATGTCCTGAGCCGCTAATTTCATTGAGGACTGAATTCGTTTGTTCGCCTAACATACCGTGGTATGTGCAGAACACTTCTCCAGCACCACATTTCGAAAAGGTAGACTCTTTTAAGGTTTGTTACTTTCATTGTCCAAGATTCTGCATCGTACAACATAAGAGGAATTACTTTTATAATTAATTTGTTCGTGTTGAGGGTGATATCTTTATCCTTCCACGTCTTTTCCAGGTTACGACCATTTCATTGCAACTTCTAATCTGCTGTGTGCTTCCCACCTCGATACTAATGAGGGATCCAAGATTGATATATTGATTGGCTACCGAATAGTGCAGAGCACGTTGCATTTTTAGTTTGTTGTTTTTTATTTGGCTAAACACCATGTCGTTGTCTTATTAATTTCCAACCACAGAGGCGGGTTTCGTTTTCTAATCTTTTCGTTCATGCATTTAGTTTTTCAGCTGCTTTAGCGAAGGACGTAGTGTTATTAGCATATTGCAAATTTATTACTTTTACGCCCCCAATCACTATGCCGACGCTCCAGTTTTCCACCACTTTTCTCATAATATATTCACCGTATATATTAAGTAAAATCGGGAACCAATGCAGGGTTTTTTGTATTGTAGGGGTTGGATAATTTGTCTTCCATTTTAACTGCCGTCAAGCGTTTTTAGTATAGTGTTTTTGGATAATTTGTGGCGGATGTCTTGGAACTTCCATTCCATTGACAACTTCTTCATTGCATGCTGTTGCATGCCTTTAGATAATATACAAAACATTTATAAACTGGTTGTTTATTGATTTTTTTGTCTTTCCTAAGATTTGGAGTATGCTTAGGATGTGTATGTAATGTATTTATATTACTGCTTCAATAATGATTCTATTTGTAAACATTTTATTCTAGATTATTGCTTGTTGATTTACCTGTAATAATCCGTTGATAATTTTTTTCCAAATTGTCATACATGGTGTTCTTCATTTTTATATGTTTATAGTTGCGAGCATGTTTCCAAAGGTCTTTTTATATAGATTTGTGAAAATTCTAACAGTTGTTTAGCCGGATTGTGCCATATCTTTATATGTTTCCCCATTTAGCCCTAGTAAATGCTAAATAGAATTCTGTTCGCCACTACGAGCATACAACTGCAAAATATCTTATATTATTCGTAAAATGTGCTAGAGTAACAGTCGGATTCTATAATCAAATTCTGGTTCCAGAATTGAAAATCGCATTCCTATTCAGGAATCGAAGAATTAGATCTGATTCTAAAAATTAAGAAATTTCGCCTAACCTTTCCTCCCAACAATAATATGTTGACAAGTTGGGAATGCTTGCGTTATATATATTAATGATTTTAAAGTAGAAAAATTTATTGTGCTCTGTAAATGTCCTGTAAGCAATGGCTTTAAACTTACAAGAGGCCTTTAGGCCAGCTTAATCAAGAAATAACAGCAAATCTTTAAACTTCCGAGACTTTGATAACGTCAAAAAACTGTTTCAAAAATATTTTATTTAATTCAGAAATTTTGAAAGCACGCAATTTTTACAGTTACATTCACTAAAAATGTATTAAAAATAATAATCAAATGTAACGTAAATACTCGTATTTATATAGAAACTGTTAAAGAGACGTGAAAAAATTATAGTAAATCTTGTTGTTATTATTAACCTTTGAAATGTTCTATGTACCTCTTCCTCCGTTTTGGAAATGCTAATATACCCGAAGAAAAAAATTCTTTTGGTCAGGTACACAGACACTCATGTACCATTTGAAACATTTCATTATTGCTCTGAAAATTTCCAACCTAATGCTTCTGTAAGTGGACCACAGACATGGTAATCGCTTGGGGCGAGGTCAGAGGAATAAGGAGGATGTGGTAGACACTCAAACTTCAAATTTTGGATAGTTCTCCAGAATTACCCGTATTGCATCTAGAAAAAGGGTCAGCGCAACCTTCGTGCCGAGAGTCGTGTGCGAAATTTTAAGGATCTTGACTAAGAGGTGTAATGCCATTCTTTGCTTGCTCTCTTGGTGGCGGGTTAATGATAGTGCACCCGGGACTCATCTCCAGTCACCATCCCTACCAGAAAGGCATCTCCTTCTGCTTCATATTGTCGCAAAAGTTCTTCACAAACATCAACACCTCGTTGTTTTAATTCTGGAGTCATTTGCTTTGGCACCCACCTTGCTGAGACTTTCTGGAACTGGAGAATGCCATGCATAATGTGATGAAGAGTATCATGGCTCCTATTGAAAACTCCAGGCGCTTTCTTTCATCAAGGCTTCAACTGGCGCAATAGATTCAGGCATAACAACACAATTTGCTCGACTAGGTCGGGAAGAATTAAATACGGAAATCACCACGTTTTGAACTTGTTGCTCCATTCATACACTTGTTAGAGTGACAAACATGAATTTTCATATTGTATCTTCATTCTACGTCATCGTCGTCCTGTCATGGATTAGGCATAATTGCCTGTTCTGGCGTTCATCGTCTCCCAGGGCGTCCCACGTCTCTTCTTCCTCTTGGTTTGAAGGTATACGCCTGACGTGGGATTCTTCCTTCGGCATCCTGTCGAGATGTTCGCACCATCGTATTTTATATTTATGTATCATTGTTGTTAGCGGGGAGATGTTGAGTTCATTTCAAATATCTTCGTTTCTAATATGGTCGAGTCTCGAACATGCCTTAACGGTTCTGAGAAATTGCATTTCTGCAGCTTATATGTTAGTGGCTTCTTTTCTTCCTATGACCCACGATTTGCAGCCATAATATGTTAAATCGGGTATGGCCATCGTCTTGTAAAACTTAAGCCCTGTCTCCTTTCTCGTTTTGTTTTTGAGAGTTTTGTGTATAGTGCCATCTATACGTTTAAATTTTGTAATTTTATTTTGTATGACTCTATTTTTTGTGCATGTAATTTCGCAATCTAGGTAATTAAAATTTCTTGCGTGTTCTAGGGGACAGTTGTCAACTATTATTTTTGTTGTTACTGATTATTTTTCGGCGAAAGCCATCGTCTTTGTTTTCTTAGTAGATATTTTAAAAGTATGTTCAGGGCATAGGAGATGGACTGCATGTATCGCTTTTTGTAAGTTGTTTTGTGTCTCTTGCAGTATCACCTGATCGTCGGCAAATAATAATGGGGAAATTTTCTGTAGTCTACTTATTCGTATACCTTCTAGGCATTCTACGATGAATATCACTGGGTTTCACACCTTCACTGTGCAAGAAACGAATAACAGAACGTTACTCCTGCCTGGTGCAGTGTTTTAGTGGAGTTGCAATTTTTAAACTGTCGCTGTGTCAACATTTACAATTGTAGATATGTCATTAGCACGGACTTCTACATCTCAAAAATAATATTTCTACTAACTTGTAAGACAAAGTTCCGTTCGGTACATTTTTAAGGCACTTTAAAGGTTTTTATGTGACTTTGCCTCGTATTTTAATGTCATTCGGATATCATATACCTGGCCTGCACAAGGTGTAACTAAAATGGGAGCGAACTCTCCACACCAAAACAAAGAAAAAGTCCATATGAACATGGGTCCGAAAATGCTTAGTTACGGAGTTACGGCTTCCTGAAGTGAATTGTCGGATCACGCTTTTGCATATAATTATGATAGTAGCTGGACCAAGGTTTTGCAATTTTATGTGTAAACATTTTAGTCACACCCTGTATATAAATATGGATTTTATTATTTTCTCAATTCTTTCACCTACACAATATTTTTTTGTAGGTTATTTTACATTTTGGGTTATCTAATATAAAGTTCTGATTCCTTTATAAACGACAATGTCGTTTACTGCTTTTAATATTTAGAAAAAGGCATTGTGACAAAAAATTGACCGCCGGGATTTGTAATTAGTTTTCCTACATACATTACGTATAACCTAACATCCTAAAAACGACGTGTATGCCAAGATCGTTGAATTGAAAATCGATTTTCGATTCGAGAAATCGGAATCTTTGTTCGATGCTTGAATTGTAAACCGATTATCAATTTTAAGAATTAAATCCCTATTTTTAGGCGTCAGACCTTAAAATTTTTAGATGTTTAACAACAGGATTATTCTTTTTCCTGGGTCATGGGCTGAATTAAAGTTTGCAGAAAGAACAGGCTATAATTGCTTTTTGATTTACCATGTAATTATTGTAATAGGCGTTAAAAGTTGTCTCTTGTCAGATTAATATTTTGATAGAATGTAATAAGGAGCCAACCTTAATTCGCCCTGAACATTGGTGACGTATTTCCGTTTGATTAAAACGGTATCACTAAGCTCATTTTAGAAGAAATAGAATATTGATTTAACCGCATCTTTTGAAATGTAACAGCAAATATAAATTGTGTTATAGCAAAGTAGAGAACTTCTATATTAAAAAAAATTTTCATTTTATTGAACGATCGTATTGAAATTAAAATATAAGCCGATTTACTCCGGATTGCCTTATACATAATACTATATTAAGGTTGCGCTCATTAATAAAGACCAAGGGGTTCAGACAAAATTAACTGTAACTTAACATCTTTATCAATGCAATAAAGTAGATGGAAAGTATGACAACATTGACAAACTACTGTTAAAGTTGACTATATTCATGGAAAGCGAACCAAAAGGAAAACCAGTTTTCTTCCATCTGCTTTAATTTTGTCGAACTGAATTAGGTTTGAATAAATTTGCTGACCAGCGAACTCATCATCTTTTTTATAGGACGCCTAACTTTGCGAAAGAAATCTCAGTTTTCTCATAAGAATACAAGTATACGACTCTGTAATATACAACCGTAAACTTCGTAATAATCGAAGCCAGTCTCTCCGTCTAACCAACTGTTACCAAAACTTTTCCTCCTGTACATCATGTATTCAAAGCAGCGGCTCACTCGATTTACTCTCGTATTATAACGTATGGCTATTGCAAATAGGGCCGAAAGGGACGGCCGAGATGAGAAATCGACCTTCATTTATCATTTTATCGAACACCGTCATACGATTTTTATCCAAACTGCAAAGATGTGTCAAAGGTGATAACTTTTAAAATGCTGAAAGTTTTCTTTGTATGGAGAGAATATGGTAAATCGTAAAAATGTTTTTGCAAAAGTTTGATTCTTACCAGGACGAACGAATAAAACTGGGCCCAATAAATGTCTGGATTAGCTCGGAAACTATCATGCTATCAATAACTTACTTTAATAAATGGCGGAAGTTGTTATTTATAGTCTATTTGCTGAATGTTTCGGCGTTCAATATTGTTAGTGAGTAAACGAGTGACACCCGACTATAAATGAATTTCACTCTTTATTTCTTTCGTCACTTTCCTAAAACTTCTTAGACTTCAAAGAATATCCGCAGGTCTGTTAACACTTTACTAACTGTTATTATTATTAACATTCAATTTATAGGTCTGGCTATAATTTAATTTTATTACGTTACACATCTTATTACATATAAAATCCGAAAGGTGTTAAATTATATCTGTGTAGAATGAGAAACAAAACGTGAAGTTTTCAACTTGTTTACGTTTTACAGTCCCACTGTTGTGTTTGTTAGTTTGCCTTTAATACGGAAGTTTTGCTGAAATAATTCGGACTTTCTAATTGAACTCTGCTACAAAATCCTATGTAATGTATAGGCTTATGACAATTATGCATATTTTAGACATTTTTACTACTAATAAATGAATATTTTAATTATTTTCAGCATTAATGCCTAATTTGCAGCATTTTTCTGTTTAAATTGCATATTTACACAATTTTGTTCTGTAAGTACAGATTCACTTCGTCAAGCAGTCTGGGAATTTCCAGAAATTTTAAATAATCTTCTAAACTGATTCACTTTGTATTTTGAATAGGTAGGTACTTTCTTAGTTGTTAAGCTTCAAAAAACCAGAATACTTGGAAATGCTAACAGGATTACCAGGGTTTGAGTGGGCCTGTGAACCTGTGAAAATTGAAAGTTTAATAATTTATCATTTCATCAACAACCAGTTGTCTACTAGTTCCAACAGTGTGTTAACATCTTCAAGATGCCGAAAAAAAAGTATATAAGTGCTATTTTAAACCAGTTTGTGAGGCACTATGATGATTTCACAACAAATGGGCGTCTGTTATTTTGAAAATACTGCAAAGTTCCTGTTGCGGCAAGCAAAAAGTTCCAAATAGCGCAGCATCTCTAAACTGCAAAACACGCAAGTAATAAAAATCTAAGAAAGGAGAATAACCAACGGCAAGTGTTAATTTCTGCTTTGTCAAGGCGTGTACCTAAACGTTCAGAATTTAATGAAGAAATTTTGTGTTGGGTATATTAGGGGTTAATGAAGAAAAATAAATCATATCTGCTGACTTTAAAAGTCTTGAACAAAGTGAATCATTTAGCAATTGCTGCTTTTTTCAACGACTCTCTAAGCTTATTGTGGCTGGCTGGAATTTTATATGAAAAAGTGGGAGTGGCTTGTAGTGATGCTGCACGATATACGTTCCAATGCGAGGACTGCAGATTTTGTATCCAAACATGATACATGTGACCTGTTTAGCACATGGTTTACACCGAGTAGCTGACTTAGCAATCTTTATTCAAACGTTAAGGAGCTGACATCATCTGTGAAAAGATTTTTCTCAAAGCACCGAGTCGTGTGCAGAAGATTCGGGAAGTTGCAGTGGACGTTACACTTCCTCCCGTGCCAATCATTACAAGATGGGGAATGAAGATCGACGTTGCTGTGTATTACGCTGACAATTTTGAAATTGTGAAGAAAGTTGTTAATTAATTCGACTCTGAAGAAGCGCAGGGCGTTGAAGAAGCACAGGGTATTCTGAGAAAAAAAGTATTAGAGAAGATTTGATTTTTATTCGAGCTCTTTGGCTTGCATTTCAACTGAAATCTCTAAACTAGAAGTTAAGGTATTATCTTTGCAAGACAGAATTGACATAGTAGAAGATACTAAGATACTAATGAATGATTTTTAAATTTTAAGTTTAGATCGACGTATTAAGTCCCTTTGAAGTAAGGGGTTATTAAAGAGGAAGTTAAAACATGCTAGGCTCGATGGCAGATAATTAGCTAAAATTAGGGTTATGAACTCCCCCACTGTCCCCACTGTATCGGTCGCTTCAGGAAATGAAGAAAAAGTAGGGATTTTGGAAATTTTTGGTATTCCGTAAATTAAAAAAATTTCAGTGAAACTGATTATTGTTTCGTGGAAACGGAAGTGTTGACTTGGTTCTTATCAACATTTCTTAGCTGAGCGAAATTTGGGAAATAACTGGGAAGCTCTTATTGAGTTTTATTTTATCAAACAATTTTGCCCATATTATTCTGATATGATTTTTGAAGATATAATAAGTTCTGCAAATCCGCTGTTTGATAGGTATGTTATTTACAAAAATGTTTGTTCCATCATTACGTTCACACCATATTATATAATGTATAATTTACACTTTTATTTTACCTGGATTATGGAATTAAGTTTAAGAATTAAGCGCAAACCAATTTAAATAAAGTAAGAATTCTTTTTAGGCGAGTATAAAGTCTAGACTGCGGTACGAAGTAAGTTGAAGCCAGCTCGCTGTAATCTGTAGACGCCCTGCTATTTGCGTCAGTGGCACAAACGTGTTTCAAGCAGTATATGAGGAGGTACCTAATATGAAATACATTGATTAGTCACAAAATAGTATATTTATTAATGTTTCAGGATATTTCTTATATACAATGCCATTAAATAATTTTTTACTTACATTAAGTAAGTAAAAAATAGTACAGGTACAAATAAAGGAGAAAAGTAAATAAATGACCAAATGAACAATACCCATTTAAAACGTATATGTAATTATTAATTACAATAAAACAAAATACTTTTATGGTATATCATTTCATTGCACATATAGGAAGTATTATTGCTATCGGCTGTGGTGTATAATATTGTAATAACTTATACATCAGGATAACAACCTAGAGTTATACTTCTTTTAATATCTTTTTTCGCGTTCCCACTTATCCTTAATTACATTTTCTGTGTGATGTATACAATCTTGCCAATTTTTCGCACTACACTGATTCACTGCTTCGTGCCACATAGTTATCACTTTTGCATCTCCATATACAGTACGGCCTATGTGTTTATCGTAGCAGCGTTTACAATTTCATCATATAAGTTCGATGGAGTTGAAGTGGTAGTGATATGGCGGCAAACGTAGTGTTTCATGCTCGTTCTCGGACAACAACATATTTGTTCTATTTTCTGTTTCGTTTGGTTGTTTGTAATAACTCGATTCCAAGTCAATTTTGGGATGAGAATTTTTTTGTATATATAACCAATCTTTAATTTCATGTTTTTACAATTAGTATGTGATTGTTTCTCAACTACTCTCATGTGATATGATACGTTATGTAAAACTAGTACCGATGGGCTTTCAAAATTGGGTATGAGGTGCTTATTTACCCAGCCTTCAAATTTCTCACTATCCATGTTATCGTTATAATCGGCGGTGTTTGATTTACTGAGAAAAACTAGGCTCGCACCAGAAATAAACCCTTCCGTAGTACTAGCACGCAGTACGATAAACCCCATTACGCCATCACCTAATGGTGACACCATTTTGGGGAGTGTCATCTTGCCACAATATTTTGTACTGGCCCTTAAAAGAAATCCACGTTTCGTCTGTGAATACGAACCGTCTATCTGTTAATTTTAAGTTCTTCATATAATTCTTTAAAAAATCACTCGTTGGTGTGATATACGCGCAAGTTTGCATAAATTGTGGTCTTTTTTGAATTTAAACTACAGCTTTTCAATAACTTCGGTAGTGTTTGTATTCATACGTGGATAATTTCACGTTTTTTTAATACTTTTTGAGGTGCTGCTAATGTGAATGGTATTTTGGAAGCATACAACCCGTAAATTACGTCCTAGATTCGAGTTTTATCACACATCCTGCGATTTTGGTTTACATTTTTCTTTGCGAATTTTGATTTCCACAATAATATTTTTTATATATATACTGCCCATTGAACACTTCTAACACTAATTTTAAGAGGCCTTCTCTTTTATGCGAGATAGAGGTGTCAATGGAGCCCTATTTTTTTCGTTCGTTTTTCACGTTCAAAACTAAAAGTTTTGTTTTTCAATCGAATTCTTTACATTTAGGCATATCGATATTTTATTAATACACACTAAACAAGACACACTAAATAAATTGCAGGGGACAAGAGTTTATATTGCCCTTCAATATCGGAAAATTATTAGGATAATTAAGTTAATAGCTAATTAGTTAATGTGTTTCTACAACATAGATTAACTAAACATTCCACATGAATTGTTATTGTTCAGCTTACTTAATTTCTTCTTCAAAATTGTTTGACGAGATTTTGTTCTATAAGAATTTTTGTTCGCACTAGTATTACTATATCAGAAATTAATAACTAATTAAAGATTAAGGCGAGTTAATTTTAGATTCTCTAATAAACTAGAGTTAAACCTGAATAAAAAAAATTGTACTGGCTCAAATTAAATTTTCAGAATATTAAAAGTGATGCTGTTTACTTTAAATAATTAGACTATTTAAAGAAAACTTAATTCCTGCTTCTTTAATAAACCGTACCCCTACCCCACGTTGGGCGTCAAATGTTTGTAACGCCTAGGAACCAAAAAAGAAAAAATACTAACTTGGAGCAATACAGCTAACTAAAATTCACTTTGCAAGATCCAGGCATCAAGGACAGGGTTCGACCAGCTTTAATCGAAGAAGGGAGGGAAGATAACCCTAGGCGCTACCTGTAAATTATACTTCGCCCTTGAAGATAGCACAATGTAAAACAGGAACCTTCTTGGAGTTCGAATTTACCTTGTTTAGGCAATTACCCAATTTGATACAAGAAAGGGGTATAATACAAAAAATGAAGATCTGCACGCCGCTGCATGAATTTGATATGCATTTTTTCTTGTTGCTGCATTACCTTCTTCGGCTAATGTCTCTAATGCTTCAACAATATCGACGAAGTGATCCCTAAAAACACGGATGCTCTTGTACTTCTCAGACGATCTTCCACCTTGGAAGGTGGTGCAGCTGCCTCCCCCTCCCCGGATACGCCCTTGTCTATTGTATTTCGTTTTCCGTTCCTCAGCTACTTAGTATGACGTACCAGGGTTATCTTACTTAAAGTAGATGTTAAGCGTAGGGACTTTAATGATAGATGTTTAAAGAAAGGTAGTCACAGTATTAGCTACAGAAATACATCAATACTTTTGATTACCTCAAATTGCATTTAATATTTTATGTTCAAATTATGCAGCGTCATTTTGGCATTTACCCTACTTGACATTCTCTTGTTCACGTGGCTGGTTAGGATTACTATACTAATTACATTGTATTTATCTCATATAATTCATAAACATAATAATTATTTGTTCTTTTTCAGTATCTATTGCTATGAATTTCCAATCTTCTGTTAAGTATTCAAATAGCGCAATGAATGTTTCAAGTAAAATCCAGATAATATTCCACTGTTTCTGGAAAAAGTCTAAAAGAAATATATATGCCCAAAGGTAATAAACCAATCCAATTTAAAATATATTTTATTATTAACGGTGTCACACTCTTAGGAATTCCGCTTAAATCTTAAGAAAAAAAAAAAAAGAAGAATTCGGCTTGCGTTCTCTTACTCGGACACATTAACAAAATTGACTTACGTTTCTGTAATAAAATGGGGCATAATGGGTGATAATATTTCATCTCCGCTTCTCTTGTCACTTCCATACGACCAATCTATTTTGTAACTATTTATACCGAAGCATTTCAAAATGAGGACGTGGTTTTTCTCATGTATATAGAATGGAAGTAGCAGTTACTTATCCTTCTGGGGACGAGGTAAAAATGGAAATAGGTTAGAAGTAATAACCGCTGACTGAAATCTTGCCTTTTAAGTTTAAAGAACGTACGAGAAGCAGAACGTATTTATTAAGAAAAGTGCGGAGAAGTGAGTATTTAATGCAAGAGCGTGGTGAATTTAAGTACATCCAGATGTGGAGTGACATAAATCTGAGAGAAACAAGGAACTTGGCAGTTTTCTGAACTCCGTTAAGAATGCCTAATAAATGAACTGTCACATATTTTTACGTTTATCGCGTAATTTAATGCGAATCAACATGTTGTCTACTCACTGTTAAATAAATACAGCTGTAGATCTTTACAGTTCGTTTAAAACTGTCAACAATAATAAACATTTACTTGCAAACTGCATGAATGGCATTTGAGAATTTTTATATCATTGCCTATTTAAATTTTCAACTATTTTTCCGATTCGCATTATCATAATATCCTGTTGAAGTATAATATTTTTTTTACCGTTATAAGTAGACAAAAATGGTTCAATAAATGTCTAGCAACTGCTGGAATATACGGCGAAACTTTACAGTGTACAATTTATTAAATCCAATGATTTCAAGCATTAGGAGATGAATTTACGGGCTAACAGGAACTGAGCATCATTCGATATCTCCATCTTCAGATGCTTATCTTAGTTAATCTCAGCAGTATCCGGGTATGAATAAGTTGATGCTCAAAACAAGGTTTGTTAGTGTAAAGGCGATTACATGAAGCAGATAAGCCAATCAGCGCAAATAAAAGTTAACGAAGCTTCGTAAATTACCGTTTCTGTCAGCGTAATAAAGCTTCAAATAAACTTCGAATTTGTGGCATATTTACGGCTGTCCACATGCCATAAAAGAAGATTTTAAACTTGTGCAGGCTGATATACAGGGTGTCAATTAAAAAACGTACAATGGGATATATATCGCGTACAAACCGTTTATACAACACGGAGAAGGAATCCTCATGACTCATAAGGTAACCGTACCCTTACGACACCTTAGGCTCTAGCTACTCTAGTACTTATCCACTTTTTGATATTTCATTGATAATCTCTTACAAAGTGGTATTCAATAGTAGCAAGAAATTTTTTACTTGATTCGTTTCGGAAAAATGAATGACCCCCAAGGTCTTCAGATGTGACCATATTAGACTTTTTTTATGGAGTCACTTAAAAGGTGTCATCTAAAAACCTCGCGCTCATTCCATTCCGCAACAGCGACAAAGAATAGTTGAGGAGTGCCGAGCTATTCCACGACCAACTTTTCAAACGATTCGAAGGGAATTTGAGAGTAGACTTTACTATTTCCTAGATAATAATAGAATGTATTTTGAACATTTAAAGATTGCAGCGGAGAAAGCCTTGGGCGCTAGAAAAATAAATATTAATGTTGACCACAGTAAAACTCCATGCTTAATGAAGAAGTGAAAACATTAGCTCAAAAAAATCGTGTAGTCTACTTGCAATACCTCTCCAACCGGAGTGAAGATGAACATCAAAGCTATATACAGATAAGAAATTCGCAAATAGGCAAATTAAGAAAGACTAGTGCATCCCCTTTACCAAAGCCATGGAAAGCGACCTACATGGAGTCCAGAGAAGGATATGGAAAATGCTAATAGCGAGAAAAACGAATATAAATGAATGTTAACAAATCAACACAATTAAGTGGTCAACGGCAAGAGTATTTCAAAAATCTTTACTCAAAGAAAGATAAGACAGGCGGACTAGAAAACGGTGTGAAAGAAGAAACCCTAGACGACGATGGCCAACCTGAAGGTACTATATCAATAAAAGAGGGTCGAGTAGAAAAAGCAATATGAGACCTTAAAAACAGCAAAGTGCAAGTGCCAAATGAAGACGTGGTAACAAATGAATTAATAAAGTACAAAGGACAAGCAGGAGTACAACAAACAGCAGCATTATTTCAAACAATTCTCTTAAACAATAAAATACCTTCAGACTGCATTAACAGTAGTACAATCTCCATATTCAAAAAGAGCGACAAACGAGAACCGGTGAATTATACAGGAATAACGCTTTTCAAATCAGCAATCAAGTTGTTTAACAGTATATTAAAAATGAAATAAATAAATATACAATGATAAGTGATTCCGGCAAAATAGGTCGTCTGCAGATGCCATGTTTATATTGATACAAGTAGGATAAACATCTCTAGAATTTCAAAAACCTGCATTCCCATGTTTTATAGACATCGCAAATAATTTCGACGGAGTAAAGCTGAAACATATAATATCAATCTTACAAGACTTAAACATACTAAACAAAATAATACGCGTAATTTGCAAACAGCGAAAACTTACAAAAATAAAAAATAACAACGACATGACAGGAAACATGAAGATAAATAATGGTGAGGCTCTACACACCATCAAGGCCTGCAAGGCGGAATGTTATTGCTTCCGTATGCTTGCTGTCAGCCGGTTGTCGCTTGCCAATTTCATGAAACGTGGTGGTGTGGTGGGTATCACGCAGTAGACAACCGCATTATTACCCCACGCCAAGCATCGAACCGGGGATTTGAACTCTAGACCTTCCGCACAGGCGCCCAGTGCTCTAACCCCTGGATGATATTGTGTTACTTTCTAAGATAGAAGATGGATTACAGAGACTGTTCAATAGATTCCAACAAGGAGCAGATGATTATGATATGATAATAAATTACGACAAAACTAAATGACTTACTGTCGGAAAAGATCCAGCGCGTTGTAAGATGGAAGTAAACGGTGGAATAATACGACAGATAATGCCGTTTTCCGTTATCTAAGAGTGTTAATAACTAAGTAGTTATGGAAAAGAGGAAGGTAAAGGAACAAGTGAACAAAGCAGGCTTATCAAAAGGCATAGTATAGAGAAATAAAACTATGAATATAGAGAGCAAAACAGAAACATACAAACCATGCGTTAGACCGATAATATGATATAACATAGAAACAAGAGCGTATACACGAAAAACTAAAGAAATACTAAGAAAAATGTGATGTAGGAGATTTAGTGGAATAGGGAAGAAGTAGAAGGAAACAGTGGAGAGAACATGTCCAGCGAATGGAGGAGGACAGAATACATAAAATGTGTATGAACAACATACTACATGAATCCAGACCAAGAGGAAAACCTCCAAAAATATGGAAAAGAAGCTGAACCTATGAATCACGGGAAGAAGAAAATTTTAAACATTTACACTTCTTTTTCCTCAGCCCCTTTCAGTTAACTCTTGAACACATTCCTCTCCTTGTCGTTTCTATTCCATTCCGTTTTGTGTAGTTGGATGCCATCTTTTGCTTCTGTTTTTCTTAATATCGCCTAAACATCTACGTTGCGGACGTCCTACACCTCTTGTGTAATCGTGGTCGCCCTTGTAACACTCTTTTTGCCAATCTTATGTCTCGCCACACGTCCTGCCCATCTTCATTTCATAGTACTTATTTTGCTATTACATCATTCATTTTACTTCTATTTTTAATGTATTCGTTGTGGATATGGTCTCTTAGATTGATTCTTAGCATTAGACGTTCTGTTGCGCGTTGGGGAATTCTAAGTTTGTTAGCCGATTTAATGTAAGGTTCGTAGTTTACACATCATAAGTCAGTGCTGGGAGGATATACGTATTAAGGACTTTTCTTTTTAAGATTAATTGGCATTTGTCGGTTTTTTTGTATTGTACCCAGTTTGCCGACCGCGGTCCGAGTCATTCATATTCTTCGTGATAGTTGTGCAGCTTGATTATTCCTGTTTACTAGGAGACCTAGATAAAGAAATTCATGAACTTTTTCTATATTGTGTCCTATGGTTTATATTATTGTCTGCTCTATGGCCATTACTTTAGTTTTTCCCGGACTCATTTCCAGTCCGGCTTTCTCATACATCCTTTTACTTCTTGTTAGCATTTCTTGGAGCTGTTCTATATTACCACTTATTAGAACAATGTCATCTGCGAATTTAGAATATTTTCATCTATGTTCATGCATTTATTATCCCATTCCAAGTTTGTAAATCATTTTGGAGGTATCATATCGCCCTGTCTTACTTCTCTTCCCAGAGGAATTTTATTTGTTATTACAACCTCATCTAATTTTTCCTGTAGTGTGCCCTGATTGAATATGGTATTTATGATGTTGCTATACCTAGAATTAATTCTAGCATGGGCCATGGCATTAGGAACAGCTGATAGTTCTATTGAGTCAAAGGCTTTATTGTAATCAAGGCCAGGTGTAGCGGCACATTGAAGTCATGCTATTTTTCTATTAGTGTTCGTAGTGTATGTTGATGTTCTCTTGTATTGCATCCTTTGCGGTTGTTTATTCTAATATTTTTAAATTTGAATTAAAATTATAAGAGTAATGGCATCCATACTAACGCTATAGAAATTAAATCAGATACTACAAAGCATGGAAACTACGGAAGTGGCAACATTGAGAAAAATTGTAGGGAAAGCCAAACCACATAGGAAACGGCGAGATAAGAGAATAGTGTAAGATACAGGATATTGTGAATTGGACTAAGAGGAGAAAACAAGAATGGGACCAGCACGGAGCAGGAGGAAAGAAAAGCCCAGGACGCGCTCGTAAACGCTGGAAAGACAATCTAGAAGAAACAGGCCAATAACCTAAAAACGACGAAGAAGAAGAAGAATTAAAGTAATTGCACATGTTTTATTTCTTAATTTTTCTGAAAGGAATCAGGTAAATCAGTGTTTGCTACTGAATACTATTTTGTAAGAGCTTTTGAATGATGTATCGCAAGGTAGGTGTTACCATTTAAAAGGTTTTTGTTGGGGTAAATAGAGCCTTCTTCACACGAGGCAATTCCCAGGCGACGCGACGGATACTCGAGTATCGTCAGTTTCAGTTGCTTGTTAGTAGGATACCCATAAGCAACCCATCGCCATACACGGAGCTATGCGAACTATTGCGAAGCGACGAAATCTATTCAGTCTACCTCTAGCCGTGCATCTGCCTATATCCTTGTTGTGGCTGAGTTTTCATTATGCCGTCAAGTGAAGATTCGTCAAGTGATGATATGGTTGTCACAGTGGCGGCTTGTACTAAAGGGCACAAGGGCACGTGCCCACCCAACCACCAAGACAAACACAGAAAGAAATTCGCATGTAATTCAGTGCATTATTTTAATTTCATTATTTTAACGATGGTATCAAATTTTCCTTCCGCACCACAGGCGCGGCTAACACGCTCAAAACTATTTTCCGGGGAACGCTCTGATTTGTACCTATGTAGAGCAAGATTCGGTTGCCTATCGGTTATCTTCGCTATACGCGATATACCAGGCGAATAGGGCACCAAGCACATTGTTCCCGATTTGCAGTCAACCTTTGAATTTGGACTTTGGAGCGCTGTTTTCGCGCTATCGCGCGTTTGAATTCAAAGACGAAAGTGATGTTTTTTCAATGATGGAAGTTTATTGTGTGCAAAAAGATCGACTGAACGCATTGGCGGTCCTATCAATAGAAAAGAAGTTCGTTCAGTCAGTCAGGTGTCTTCATTTGATGAAGCGTGATAGGAGACAGAGAAGAAAATGAAGAGGTTGAAACAGGGATAAACACTGGTTAAGTTTGATAAAAATTTGATAACACTGATTAAAACACTTGGGTAAATACAAATCAAAACGGGCGACGTAGACGACTGGCGACCTTCCTTGCAGGTCGCGCGAGACTGGTAGAATACGCGTAGGATACGCATCGCTTGGGAGTAGCGTCGTTTGTGCCTTTCCAGTACTAAACATTGGAAGTGATTTACAAGATACTCGAGTATCCGTCGCGTCGCCTGGGAATTGCCTTGTGTGAAGAAGGCCTAAGGGGTTGAATGAAGACGTTACTTTTTTAGTCATGGTGCTTTGCCCTCCATATTCTAGGAACTTCTTCTTCCAGATATATAACACACGCTATTAAATTAATACCCTGTATGGGTTTGCATGCTATGCAATTAAACAAAATGCACATTTTCAGTAGATCCATCAAATCGTTGTTACGAGCACTTGGAGAAATTTGCGACAAGCCACTTTTTTGAACATCTGTAAAAAATATCTTTCAAGCTGTCTGCAGGCGATTATATTAAAATCGTTGGAACAGGAATGGTAACAGTAAGTGATCGAGTTGTTTAGCGTTTGGTGATACACAAATTAAGTGGCAAAACACATTATGGTTCTCAGAAAACTACAATTTAGATGCAAATCGACAAAAAATCATTCATTTATATTGTAATTTGCTTATAAATGACTGATTTCATAAAAACCGAAACGTTCACAACCATTTGTCATGCAATAATGAAGCGTTTCTAGCAAAAACAACTTCTTTCCCGCAACCGAAAGCTCTATTTAAAGGTTTAATCCAATTAGACCAGCTGTTACCTACAAGATGATTAACTCAAAATGTTCTATTTGGTGAAACGGTTTTACACTTGATTTAGTTGTAACTGCAGCATTAAATAATAACATTAATTTTACTGAAGTAGGTAGATTATGTAAACACACCTACGTATACAAGTCTTTGGAATTTTTTAGAAGCATAACTACATTAGTAAACTAATTATAACGTGTCACGTGAAATTAGAAGGAACTACATTTCAAATTAGAAAGAATTGCAAATGAAACAAATTTTCCCAAAACTTTATATGTTGAAGTTGAAATATTTTAGCAATAAATGTTAAAAAGACTAAGAAATGTACTAATTTTCCTTTTCACTCGATCCAGTTAAAATAATTTGATTGAGTAGAAATTCGATCATTTTGAATTAACGAATATTAGTATATTTTACTTGCTTTTAAACATTATACATCTGTGTGTGTGTGTTCACACGAACTATGACTATTAGGCTAATAACACGAACAAATGTACTATCTCACTTCATCCATTTGTTCTTTTTCCTAGTCATTACGCGGTCAACACTCGTAAGTTTGACAGGTTCTCTAAGGAATGTACCTATTTTTACATTGTGTGGGTTCATTGGATTCTGAGAGAGATGTATTAATGACCATAGGTTTTAGTACAACGCCTCTGTCATCTCTACAAAAATAAATCAACTACTTTATTAGCGATGATTTTGAACACTACAAGTATTTAGAATTAATCCGAGATGTCGGATACCTATAATTTCGATACAGAACTATTTTAAAACTGGTCAGATATTTGAAATACAAATTTCTGTTTTTAATTAACCTGCTTGGAAGCGTCTCTTATTAGATATTATTTCCGAGTATTTCTGATGGCTGTCTAAAAATTTCTCGTTGTAGTAGTTTAAAGATATATATTAGCACTAATTAACAAAAACATTGCCAATTAAAAATTTAAAAATCAGCTTTATTTCTGTTTAGTTGTGTTAGCAATATTGCTGTGATAATAAAACCACCGAAATTGTATTATTACTATATCAAAAGCAGTAATTCTCTATATATGTTTTTTTTTGCTATTAATATGCCTAACATAACCTGTGGAAATTCGCAGTGACGCTTACACGTTTGGTTAATATCATGTTTATTCATGAATTGAGTTTAATTTTTTTTCCACTTACTGGAAATGCGGTTAACTTCATGTTAAATTATAGTAATGGAAAACCATTATTAACCGACACGTTCCTCGTCAAAGCTGATGATTATAATTTGCATACATTTCGTAACCCCGTATCAAACTTTTATTATTTATTGTGGTAGGTTTCTCTCTTTTCTACAACTATATTGCAAAGTAACTTTTTTCTTGAAGTACGACATATAGTTTTACTTTGTTCGATGTTTTTTCAAATCTCATTGCCGTTTTCATTCTTTGTTTAATCTTATGTTTTATGTATTGCAACTTTTTGTTTTACATATTGTCTCTTTCTGCAAACGGAATTTAACGTAGTCAGAGGCGGGTGCCCTACAATTTTATGCAAAACAAGAATTAAGAGATTTCTGCTATTTTGGCAAATGCTGTTTTCCCACTCATTGCAATTCTTTCTTGGACATTTCAACTCGCAGCAATAGAAGGGCGAAATAACTAGATTTAGTAAAGCATTAATTGATTCTATGGACAATGCCATGCTTTATTTCTTCTTCTTCTTCTTCTCGTTTCCTCCTTATGCCCCTTCGGAGCGTCGGAGGTGTTACTTCTTAATCTTCATTTATCCATTCCTTCCAGTTCTTCCGGTCTGCGGCCATCTTCTTCATTTGCTGTAGCATCTTACTTCTCTCTCTCCCTATCTTCTCTATCTGTCCCAACCACGTTTTTCTCGGCCTTCCCTTTCTTCTTTTCCCTTGTCTTTTCGCCTCCATAACTCGCTTTACCAACCTGGTCTGCTTCATTGTAATCATGTGCCCGTACCAGTTTAGTTTCCTCTTCTTGATTTTTACCTCTATCGATTCCTGCTTTAGTTCTCCTCTAATGTAGTCACTTCTTAGGCGGTCCATTTTTGTCTTTCCCGCAATTCTTCTTAGTGGTTTCATTTCTGCTGCATTAATTGTGCTCTCATGCTTTTTGTTTGTTACCCATGCATGCTGTACTTAAAAATAATAATAACAAAATTAATATTTCGCTGTTGTGCAAAATATTATTTTAATAGAACGTTATATTTGTTGCATTCCTCTAAATGTTAATTTAGATAATAAAAATTAAATGAAATATTTAGTAATATTTTAATAATAAGAACAGGCAATTTCAACAAGTAGGTAATTATTTTTATTTTTGCTTTAGACGTATTTCGACATACAATATGTCATTATCAAAAGCTGTTATCTTAGCTACTACAAATGTTTACTACATTAAATGCTTTTGATAGTGACATATTGTATGTCGAAATACGTATGAAGCAAAAATAAAAATAAATATTTGTTGAAATTGCCTATTATTATTATTAAAATATAAGAAAGAATTTCAACGAAATAAGGCAGCAAACAGTTAAATATTTAGTGTTTAGTTATTTTTCAGTAAAGCATTCTTATTTGCTAATATTTATTATTGTTAAGTACTTATATGGACTGTAAATTTATTGCACCACTGACTTTGCATTTAAGATCTCCAAGACACTTGTTGTAATGTTTTTTCTGTTATTTAAACAGTGTTATATACTTCCATAACAATGCAATTGTGTTTTCTACTCAAACGTTTCAATAAGGTTGTGTTGACTATGTAAAATATCACATAGTAGATGTCTTTCGGCGTATGTAAAACAGTATGACATAAATACATATATATGGCGAACGTGTCCAGGTTCGAACGATTGAGAGAAGAAGAACGAATACAGAAGTAATACATGCATACATACGTCATTTTCCATTAATGCGCATGTTTTTCCAAATGGTATAAACTGTTTAATATGAAGACCAAACAATTTGTGGTTTTTGTTCCGGATCCGTAGGGGTACTAAACTCTCTCTAAAATGTGGATGGTGCAGTGTTGTAACATTTCTATAACCAGTTTTAGCAAGAGAAACTGAAAATGAAATTATTCATTGTTTTGGTGACCAATTAATTTCATTTGTTCATAGCCGGAAGGTTGCAATAGAATATAATATCGGAGTATAGCTCCATATTTCTGTAATCTTTTAGGCTTCCGCCATTGTCTACTTTTAGATGGACATGTTATTTCCTTCATTTTAATAATGTAAGTTGTATTTATCAAACTGCATTAATTTATTTGCAAAAACAAACGTTGAATTATGAATTGCTATTTAAAATGTGTACTAATAAGGATAATACGCAACAAAAGGTACTTTCAGAAACATACCTAAACGTCGTTGTATTTAATAAGAAGATAGGGTTTATCGAACTATAACTAATAATAATAGCAGTTTCACCAAGTTAAAATATGTCTACTACTATACTACTACTAATACTATTACTATTTTTTTACAAAACATCTTACTTAATATGATTTATTTATGCAAATTTTGAAAATACTAATATAACTGCTAGATAATTATTTCTGAAGTGTGGATAATTTTGATGAAACTTTATATTTTGTTGCCTAATCTTAATGTCATTTTTTCGTAGAAATTGTACTTTGATTCACGTTGTCTGTCACTCATGCAGTCAAAGTATTTTAAGTTAAATAAAATCCAGTAATATTGCATGTGTACCTGTGGACATACTAAATCTGAAGACAATCTTAATAACCTTCTACATACGTCTGTACGGCAAATTCAAATATGTAAGGAAGAAATATCTCTGAGGTTAATAATTATATCAAGACGTCACCTTACTTGTGGTACATTTCCTTTGGTTATTCATAATACATACTATTACCTGCTTATTGCTAAACAATTAGAAAAATTACATCAAGGTTAACTGTCATCTCGTTTAGCTTTGCTGCTGTAATCCTGTTTTAGAAAGATTCGAACTGTCTTATTGTTAGACATGATTAGAGACAAATTGTAAAAAATAATAGTTTAAAAAATAAGAGTTAGTAACAACTAAACGAAAGAACTTAAACAATACGCAATGTTACAATTATTACAATCAACTGGATTAGAGTTGCAGTACATCAATAGAGTTTCAAAACGATCGGACTCCTGTTGATGGTCAGCATTTTATAAATTTTTTAATAATTGATGTAAATAATCAGCGTTATTTTTTTATTATATTGTGTAGTTTATTAACAAAAACTTGTATACTCGTAATATTAATTATTGTCTCTTGTTCAGTGATGGGTATATTTCTAAGTTAATATAAGTATTAAAAAATCGATATTGTTAGGCATGTAATACATAAGGTGTCCTAGCATCTAGAAGTCTCTACATCCAAATGTTCCCGGGCGTAAATGTCGCTGTATCCAAATGTCCCTTCATATTAACGTTTTTGCATTTAAATGTTTCTATATATAATGGTCTCGCGTTGTTTCTATGCCCGAATATCTGCCCTTAATGTCCCTGCATTTAATCGTCTCTCCATCTAAATGTTACATCTAAAAGTAGTATCCAAAAATACCTGCCTCTAAATGTAGCTGTATGCTAATGTTCTGGGGCGCCTGCATATCTCTGCATTTAACTATCGCTTTGTCTGAACATATCTGTTTAAATGTTCCTGCGCCTAAATGTTTCTGCGTCTAAAAGTTCTTGTATCTAAACGTCTCTGCATTCAAATGTTCAAGCATCTAGAAGTCTATACATCTAAAAGTGTCTGTATCCAAAAATACCTGGTCCTAAATGTAGCTGTACGCTAATGTGCTGGGGCCTCTATCTGTGCCTCTATCTTCATTTATCGCGTTGTCTGAACATATCTCTATCTAAATATTCCTGCTCCTAAATGTTTCTCCGTCTAGAAGGTCTTGTATTTAAACGTCTCTGCATCCAAATGTTCAAGCATCTAAATGTTGCTGAATCCAAATATCCCTGCATCTAAACATCTATGGGTTTTTGCATTTAAATATCTTTGTAACTAAACGGTTGTCTCCAATTGTTTATGTGCCTAAATATCTCTGCTTCAAATGTCCCTACATTTAGTCGTCTATCCATTTAAATGTGTCTGCATTTAGAAGTGTCTGTGTATGAAAATACCTGCGCCTAAATGTTGTTGTCTTCAAATATCTCTTCAACGAAACCTGGTTTCAATCATCTCTCGAGCTAAATGCCTCTACATCTAAAAGTGACTGTATCCGAAAATACCTGTATGTACAGCTGTAAATGTAGCTGTATGCTAATGTTCTTACGCCTACATATCTCTGCAACCAACTATCGCTTGTCTAAACATTTCTCTATCTAAACATTCCTGCGCCAAAATGTTTCTGCGTCTAAAAGTTCTTGCATTTAAACGTCTCTGCATCCAAATGTTCCAGCATCTATAAGTCTGTAAATCCTATGTCTCTGCATTTGTATATTGCTGAATCCAAATATCCCTGTATCTATATGTCTCTACATCTAAACGTGTCTGTATCCAAAAATTCTCTCCTAAAAGTCGCTATCTGCAATTTTCCGGTATTTAAATGTCTGCATCTAAATATACCTGCATCTAAACGCTTTTACATCCAAATGTCGCTGCCTTTCTGTATCTCTACACCCATATGTCACTGCACTATATGTTTTTGCATCCAAAGGTCCCTGCATCTGAAAGACTCTGCTTCCAAATATCCCTACACCTCATTACTTTTGTATCCAAATGTTTCTGGGCCTATATACCTGTACAACCAACTGCCCTTCGTGTAAACGTATTTGCATCCAAATATCCCAACACCTAGAAGTCTGTACATTCGAATGTTTGTGCACCTAAATGTCGCTGTGTTCAAATATCCCTGCATCTAAACATTCCTGTATCTAAATGTCTCTTCATCTAAACATGTTTGCTGTTAAATGTCCCTAACTCTAAACTTGTTTGCCTTCAGTTGTTTCTGTGCCTAAATATCTCTGTTCCAGTAATCCTTCCAAATGGAAGGACGATTAAATAATCGTCTCTTTATGTAAATGTCTCTGCATTTAAAAGTGTTTGGATCCAAAATATCCTGTGTCTAAATGTCGCTGTATGTAAATGTCCCGTCATCTAAACGTGGCTGCATCTACATGTATCTGCCTCTACACCCTTCTACATGTAAATGTCATTGCGCTTCAATATATGTACACCCAAATGTTACTGCATCTAAAAGTCTCTGCTTCCAAATATCCCTGCGCCTTATTATCTCTGTATTCAAATATTTCTGCACCTACACAGCTATATATCCAACTACCTCTTGATCTAAACGTATCTACATACAAATGTCCCTTAATTTAGAAATATCTCTATTTCAATGTTTTTGCATCTAAATATTGTTATGTTAAAATATCTCTGCGTCTAAGTGACGTTGCGCCTAACTGTCCCCGCACCCAAACATCCTTGCCCTCAGATGCTTTCATAGAAACGTTCCGCTCCGGTTTGTTTTTCGGAAATGGGATTAAAAACTGTTAATTATACTATCAAATATCACAAGGAAAGCGTATTTCGAAGAGGAACTTTGAGACAGTTGTGTAAAGATAAGTCAATTAAGTCGCATAGAAATAAAAGTTAGTTCAGTACTCAGGCATTCGAAATTGCTGTTATTTGACTGAATTTAGGACATAAGCATTGTCGTATACTTTTGAATAATTCGGGAAATATTAATTTAATCTAAAAACGGAAACAATTATTTTGTTTGTTTCAGTTATAAAATACCATGTTTTTGTGAATCAAAAAGCTGCGTCTGTATTACAACTGTCAAAACTTACATTATATTCAATAATATTTTGTAAACAAAAACAAAATTATGCATCAGTTCGTATTATATATATCCTTTTTTCCTTCCTGTGACCTTCACCTGCGTTCGCTATTTCTATCACGTCTAAAACTCACACCTTCGGGAGAAGACTGAAAAAGTTTTTTTTCGGGCTTAAATTACATCAGTATTTACTCACTCTACCCTAATTTTCACGTTTTTTCAGTGGACGTATTCCAGTGTCGATCCAATTTACTCGGGTTTTAAATCTATTTTGACAAATGCGACGTTTGTTTGTGTATTCTTGTCTACCGAGAAATCTGCTCTACACCAAATGCAATTGAACTACATGAATATTTACTACATTTCAGTTTACACTGAAGTTCGACATGACGACGTTGATAAATACTTAACTAAATAGCATCCAACTGGTTTACTGTTTTACAAGCACTTTAGAAAGCAGCGTTAATAATTAAACGCTTAAGGTACGAAGATAAATTTAGAACTGCGTTAATCAGATTTTCCATACACGTAAGGATTCGTGTTGCATAGGAGTTTCTTTAACTTATGATGAACTTCTGCGAGTACTTACGCGTATTACATTTCTCGCGGGTTTTAAATTAAAGAAGTATGTTTTAAGATAAGGTACGTGAGGAATTTTTCATTTGCAGCGTCGGGCATGAATAATATCAGGTTTACTTGCACCTACTAGTCACAGCAATTTGCAAGTGTAATTTAGATTACAGCTTACAGTTTTATGTACGGCATGCAAATTTTCTAACCTGCGGGGTTTAGATCACGATTATCCTCATTTTATTAAATAAGGACTTAATAGGATAATACCTAGCTGTGGATTAAATTTAATGGTTTAATAGCTATCTCACGTGCAAACTCCACTGGAAACTTCAAAGAGGAAATGAGAAAGTAATTTGAACGATTAAATAGCTGTATAAAATGTTGGTGTTGGGTGGTAGGTATTTCGCGTTACATTTACCCAGTAATAACTGCGTCTTGTTAGGGTATTTATTAGCTTTGCTTAGTAAAACCTGCTCTATTTTGATTTTGTCGTCCTAATTGAAGAAAGTTTGAAATTGGTTTCAATCCCTTGAAGTGTTACTTGACATACACGAGTAGGAATAAAGCTTTCTGGGAGAATACGGGCTATCTGCATTGTAAAATAAGGCTTTATATTAAGCGTCTGCTAGGAATGGGCAAACGCCCCATACTTTATATACTGCAATAAATTTGGAATACCGCTAAAACAATGCGCAATATATTCCCTCATGAATGTTTTGTTTTCAAATTGTTCTGAAGTGCTACTAAGTTTGGTAAGTTTGAACTTTGGCTTTTACATACCAAGCGCTTCTAATGGAATAGAAGCAAAACCAGCAATTAAAAACATTCTTTATCTTGATATTTTTACCTAGCGATGTAGCTAACTATTCCGCAAACTTACGTTGACTTGCCTAAGTCATTTATTCATGTTCTTTTATTACATAATAAAGGGTGGCCACAGGAAGACCGAATGATATAAAACAAAAATAACTTTTATAAACACATGTTTGTTTAATTTTTTATTATTTTACTTGGAAATATAATTAGTAGATTTTTTTTAGTATTATGTGTGAAAAACAACATCCCTCAAATGACCGCCATTTTCCTGCTCACAAATACAGGCCCGTTCCACAGCATTTTCCATGACCGTACTCAAGGTGTCAGGTCGTAGACGTCGGATTTCGGCTCGAATGTTCTTAATTTCTTGAATTGTTCGAGGTTTATTTACGTAAACCCGTTCTTTGAAGTGGCCTCACAAAAATAAGTCTGGTGCCGTCAAATCCGGTGAACCCGGAGGCCAAGCAAATTCAGCATTATTCGTTCACCGAAAATTTCTCGCAGGAGGTCCATCGGCGCCCTGCCGGTGGAAACAGTAGCTCCATCCTGTTGGAACCATACCTTCCGATTATCTTCGACAACTGGGCGTAAAAGTTTCAACCATTGTTCTATACGGGGCCCCATTGATTCTTTCTGGCTGTAGAATTGTTCTACAAAAACTTATATAGTAGCAGGGATATAAATAAAACAAGAGATTCTACTTCAAAGACCTATAGTAAGGAATGTAAACTCAGAAGACGTTCCTGAAATAACTAAGGAGGAAATCACCAAAGCTTTAATAGAAATGAAAAATAGGCGTTCACCTGGTTGAGGTATTGAAGATGGGAGGAGACTCGTTATTACGTATAGTCCAAAGAGTGCTAAATATGTGTATCATCATTCATCATCATCACCCAGCCTCCGTTGTCCACTGCTGGACCGAGGCCTCCTCCAAAGTCTTCCATGTTTTCCTTTCCTGAGCAATAGCTATCCAATTGGGGACTATCCTCTTTAAATCATCCGTCCATCGGCTTGGGGGTCTGCCTCTGCTTCGTTTGTCTAGTCTGGGGCGTCACTCGATTATTCGCTTCGTCCATCTGTTGTCTCTAAAGCGTGCGACATGTCCCGCCCATCTCCACTTCAGTTCCGTAATGTGCTTTACGATGTTTTTTAGCCCTGTTCATAAGCGTATGATGTTATTGGGGATCCTATCTCGTCGTGTGACTCCCAGCATGACTCTCTCCATTGCACGTTGGGGCACTCTCAGCATATTTCTTACCTTTTTAGTAAGACTAAGCGTTTCAGCACCTTAGGTGATTACTGGCGCCATAGATTGCTCGAACACTCGCCGTTTTAAGCATATGGGTATCTCTCTGTTTTTAAAAGTTTCTCGGAGCCTGCCAAAGGCGGCCCATCCTAGACCTATTCGTCTTTGTATCTCGCATGTTTGGTTGTCCCTACCCAATCTAATTTCATGGCCCTAGTATTTTTCCTGCATTGGAAAATACATGACCTGATTTTAGGGTGGTTCATCCTTCTGTTTGACGTCGTACTTCGGCTAATCCTACTATGTCCCATTTCAGGGTGTTTAACTCTTCTTCTAGTTCTATAAGTTTCTCATCGGATGATAGCGTTCTTATATTATAAGTTGCAATTTTATGGGATAACATTTTTGGGTTCTTTCGGTGTTTTGCCAAGTTCTTGTCCCCCCCCCACAGAATCCGTGGGACTGGCTTTTGACTAATCTGGGATTGTTTTTAAAATTGGCATTTCCATGTAGAGGGTGTTTTGGCATTAAAACGCCACCCATGCCAGGCGTGTTGGCAAGTTGGGTAGGGAAGGTAAGGGAAAAGTGTTTGTCTGTTTATTGGATTTAGAGAATTTAGACATGATTTTTTCCGGTATTTAGGAATGAGAATTAATTATGGCTCGCATGGGGCAGGAGCGCATCCCTGAAGCAGACCTGACTCCGTCGGGATCACGAAGTATGCCTACCGCGTACCCCAATATATATATATATATATATATATATATATATATATA